>ML796100.1:0-80782 GCA_009831015.1 Picea engelmannii
GAATATTGAGATTGAATGTTCCCGGAAAATTCAGAGGGATTTGAACCGCTGACATTAGAATTATCTTCTTTAACCAGGAAATCAAATCCAAGTCCAAGTCCAGGTCCCCCATCTGGAGGAATAGGAGAATTATCAACCTGGTAGGAATTAGGGTTTCCCAGTACAGAGGTGTGACAAATTTGAGATTGAATCGGAAAGGAGGAGGGCATACTGGAATCTCCGTGGGTGTTAACGCGACCAGTGAGGCGTTGGACGAGCGCCATGAACTCCCGGGCTTCTGTGTGTATGACCTCAGGAGAGCGCACGTATATAATCACAGGCGGCCTGTATGCCATGGCGGGCACCGGCAGCGGCGGCTTCCGGATCTTGTGAGAGTCCCTCCAGATCTTCAGCGGCGCAGGGCGTGGACCCTGCAATTCCCGCTTTGGCGCTTTCGCTTGCTGCTGCTGCTGCTGCGAAGAATTCATTCTCCCTTACTTTCTGCTGATTCAATTCCAATATCCAGTCGACTCTGGCTAATTTGTCCGCCTCCCCGACTCCTCTAACCCTATTGTTAACTGAAGTCTTTCTCTCATGGGTGAGCGAACAGCCCAATATCCAACAAAATCTAACCATGCAACCAATCGCAGAATCAAGTAGGCAAGCTCCCTCACATCTACAAATACAGGGATTTTCGATGGCACATCAAAATCTTCTTGGACTTTCTTTGCCCCAAAGAAATGGAAATGGTCAGACCTATATAACCGGGGGCGAGAGACGTGCTGTGGGGTTTTGGTGTCAATTTGCACATCATTCATTATTTATTGATTACTGAAGCACGTAGTCGAGGGGCGATATAATCGAGGAGGGGTAAAATAATGGAACGCCGACGGAGAGTCAAGGAAATTTGTTCGCCGCCACTATATTAAAACATAAAAGACGTTTCTGAGGGCCCTGCAGACTGTTTCTACGCATATGGAAGGCGGCGTACTCTAAAGACTTTTTTAGGTTTTTTTATATTTTTAATCGGATTAAAAATTTTAAAAAATGAAAAGAATTTTAGATGTCAAAATTGATATCATTTAAATATTATAGAAAATTTTAAAATATTAAATTTATTTTTTAATTAAAAATATAAATAATAATAAAAACTTAAAATTTCAATAATTTGTTCATAATGATAATGAATAAAATAGGTGTTGTCCCCCCGGATGGGGTGTCAATGGAGAACACATGGCGATTGGAGGTGGACGGTGCACGACAGCGGGGCACGGAGCCATGTGATGGGCTCGTGCCACCACCCGCCACCCTTCTACGACTTTAATAGACTTCTTGTCGACGGAGCGGGCATTAATGCATCTCTCATCCAACGCATTTTCTATGGCGCTGTTTCGGGTTTCAGTTCATTGTTTATGCTGGTGGCTTGAGGAGTTCTCCCCTCCATGCCCATGGCCGACTCAGGATAGTGCTTGCGGCCCCCCAGAGACTCCTCCTCACCCCTGGACCTTCGGTCGCTGCAACGAACCTCCCATGCCTAACCACAAGCCACGTCTGAGAGGGAGGCCACGACAGGGATCTCCCTGGAGACCTCGTCGGCCTTCGGCTCCTCCCTCTGTTCAACCTCCCACTGGCTCCTCATTTCGATTTCCGACAGAGACGATGGAGTATATCCACAGCCTTGCACTCATCCCTCGACCGCTTAGCTCGGCCTCGCACATCTTTCAAACACCACCGATGGTAGCACCACCCCACCCACCTTTCTCGACTCTTCCAAGAACCTTAGAAGACCAGAACCCTTCTTCTTCGTGTAAGCAAGGTCATAAGGAGCACCCCTCTGCGGATACAGTCCACGACGAGCAGTTAAAGGACAAGCTGTCCATCCTCTATGGCTTAGTCTTCGAACTTCGCCAGGGGGTGGAGGATTTGTAATTTCGACTACAGTGCAACAATGAGAAGGTAGCGCTCTTCCTCCAACTCCTCTCCTCTATGCATGAGGCTGTCCTTTCAGACACAGGAGGAGCAACCTCTAAGCCTGGACCAGATGATGCTACAGTTGATGTCGAAGAGGATAAGTGAAGCGCAACTTTGAGGCAGGAACCCGGAGCAACCACCCATGGCGAGGATGTTATGATGCAGTGTGCAGAAGAGCTCGGGAGAAAACAGAATGATAGCGAGACGGTGGCCAAGCCTTAGATGCAGGACACCGCGAGGAGCAACCAGAACATTGACACCACTGCGAAGGTCGAAGTGCAATGGGGGGACGAAACGACAATTGTCGAAGAGGAACCTTGGCCCGGGGATCTCCAAGGCACCTGACCAAGTTATGTGTCAAGCGTCTAGGCTATAGAGGTCGTGTCAGCTGTTTTCAGTTTCTGTTGATGTTTATGTAGTCTCAGACTTTACTATTAGTAGGCATTATGAAACTTATGATGACTAAGCTGTTGATTGGACTGGTTTCCCCTCTGTTGGGGCAGTCCAATAAGCATAGCAGGACTACCACTGTACTTGGGATTTCCCTTTTGCCTCTGGAAGGTTTTTAATATATTTTACTTCTTACTTATTATAAAAAAAAAAAAAAGGTGTTGTGTAATTTTTTTTTAATTTTTATTCGGGAATCCAATTAAATCTACATAAAAGTATATTTTTTTGTTATTTAAATTGTATTTTTAAATGTAAAAATAGATTTTGAAAAATTCTTCAAACACTCTAATTACACAAAATTAACCACTCAAATTTATATATACAACAATTTCAAACAAATATCCAAAAAAAAATTCAAATAAAACATTTAAACTAAAGCCTATTCTTCATCCCTAGTTAAATAAATAGTAACATTTTATCACTATAGACCACCCCTGCCACATCTGTTTACTTACATAATGTGAATCGTGACGCCTTCGACGTTGAAGATTTTCCGTCGGCTATTAAATTCTGAATCGTTCCAGTCTGGTCGGCGCTCGAACTAACGAATCATTGACTTTTTTTTCCCGCCATAAATCAGATAGACAGTGGGGCAAAATTTTACAGTTTTATTATTTTCCGAGTTTTGCTGATGGTATAATGATGTCATTTAGAGTTTTGTTCGATTTTCAATAGATGTATAATATATATATAATAAAAATAAAATAAATATATATATATATATATATTACAATAAATTAAAATTTAAGTGAAGAATTTTGATGGGGAGAAAGGTTTTTTTATAAAGTATCTACAGTATTAGTATTATTTTAAAAGGGTATCGTATAAAAACTGTATTAGTATTATTATTATTTTAAAAAATATTGTATAAAAACTTTGTTGTTAGGGAAATAAATTAAAATTTAAGTGAAGAATTTTGAGGGGAGAAAGGTTGTTTTATAAAGTATCTACCAGTATTAATATTATTTTAAAAAAGTAGTATAAAAACTTTGTTGTTAGGAAATAAATTAAAATTTAAGTGAAGAATTTTGATGGGGAAGAAAGGTTGTTTTATAAAGTATCTACAGTATTAGTATTATTTTAAAAGAGTATTGTATAAAAAATTTGTTGTTAGGGAAATTAGACTAGTAATAATGAAGCATTTTGTCTAGTTTAATAGATCTATAAAATCATTGTTTTTTTAAATTATAAAGTAGGGAAAAATCGAGACTATAGTTATTTGTCTATCTAGCATAATAATAATTAGAGAAAAAGATAAATTAAATTGAAAAACATGAAAGAATTAGCTGAGAGGAGGGTGGTCATCAGCAAAACCTAGGGTTCTAGAAAATCCACCTTGGTGCGGTAAGAGAATCTCATGGTGAGCTTCGTGCCTCTTAACAAGAACCCTTTGTTGACGATTGAAAACATCAACTTAATTTCTCCTACAAAGTGTTGTTAAAGCCTATTATTATATAATTCTAAATAATGCTAGTAGGTGGGACCCCTTTGAAATTTTGAAGATCAGATCTATTCATTTCCATTGTTATGATGGTGTGCTACAGAAGTTTACATGGTTAATAAGAATATCGTTGTTATTGATATGAGTTGAGCTTTCGTGATGATATCCCTTCATGTGACTACAACATGCTATTCATTAATGGTGATTGTTCCTATTGCACCTGCATAACAAACATATTAATAAAGTTACATTAAGGGCAGTTTTAAAGAATGCAATGTATTACAACGAGCACAAGGGAACCTAGTTCTGCAATGCTACATGCATAAATATTTGTTGGTTATTGTTAACTTTAGTTACAAGGAAATGGCTAAAAAAATTGTTTAATTACATTTTTTTATATATGCATATGGTGGAAATTTTGGTGGCGCACTTTGGCAAGGTGACGATGCAATGGTTGTGCATTGATTAATGGAATCAGTAGCTGATGTACATATGTTATAACGTGGGTGGCGCGTTTGGCAAAGTGAATGCAAATGGTTGAATTATTATGTGGATTAGGATTATGCTATGGTTTAAATGTGTTGATACTATCGATGCCTTGGTTGATTAATGGTGTTAATGGAAGGCTCGTTGGCATGTACTGTGGAGTAAATGAGATATGGGTGGAGGCGACGTGCATTACTGCATGTCACCTTTACCCTTCCCGTTGGCTGCCACCCTAGTCAGATTGTTGTTTGATCTTGTTGTTGTGTTCATGCTCCAGATTTTTAGCAGGGTGAAACCGCTCAGCCACCTCTCGTCTTAAGGATTTCGATTAACAGGTATGTCTCTTTTGGCCATTATTGACTTCACTCTGGTTATGAAATGATTTTGGCTCAGTTGTGTGGGAGTGTGTTTTTCCTAAGTGCTGCAACTGTGTGGAATTTTGGATTCGAATGGAAAATAGATGGTTCGGCTTGTATCAGTTTAAGTTCGTTGGATTGTTAGTCTTCCCGGGTAATAGTTCTTTACTACCACTACGTGTTGGTTGAAGGGTTTTGTTTAAAATCACGGCTGGATGATTGTCTTCACGGTTATTGGGTTTGATTAAGAGCCTTGTTTCCTTATACATCCTTGTCAAGGGACTGTCTCCCGTCCACAAGCATCACAACCCCTTGTGCATACACCTTCAGCCTCGAAGTCTCACTGAAGTTAGTTATGTTCCTCCTGTGAAGGCTATTGTGAAAACCCTTAACCCTCTAGGTTGGTGTTGCATAGGGAAATTATCGAGCCTGTCAAGTGGATTCCAGGATTCCAGTCACTGTGGTCTATTACCTTGAATACGGTCTCACCCATGGGTCGTATAGCCATCATGTTGGTTTAGTTTCTCGTCACTACCTCTGTGATAATGGCATGAGCCCCGCATTGCCAATTACACTTATAAGGGTCACAGTCGCCAACCTATTGTCAAAGAATCAGTTTTTTTTGTTATGAAAGGGCCTTTGTCATTTTTGTTTTGGTTCGTGGGTACACACCGTTATCATGCTTGTTTGGTCTATTTCTTCCCTCACCACAGTGTCAAATTGTTGGTTATTATACAGCCGTTAGAGTGGTGCTTATGATGTTCGGACAATGGTTGGAATTAGTCACAGGGATTGGTCTTGTCCACATATGTCGTGTCTTGTAGATGGGGTTTTGAGAATTAGAAGATTGGATTGGATATGTTTACTACATCTTTTGGTAGAATACACTTGAATGTGTGTGGCCTGGTCACTCACATACGACTTAATAAATGGCCCAGAATGAAGTCTTTTGAATTATATCGTGGTTATATATTGTTGTGTGCTTATGGTGGAATCCTCTCAGTTGTGCACGACGTATAATATGGATGGATTATTTTGTATGCCCAGTGATACTCCCGATTTCTAGGTACGTTCATTTTTTTGAAAATTGATCATTGTTGATATCAGTTGTGTGGGGTGTTTGGCTCAGTTTTAAGTCACACCGAGATATTTGTTTCACAATGGCATGGTTACATTGCCTTGGAAATTTACTCCTTCATAGCCCGTGTCTAAATAGTGGTTGTTTGGTTTCATATTCAATTATCATTTTAGTCATGGCATGTGAGGTTTTGATTATCTTGATTATTTTTACTACATATATATGTAAGAGTGAATATCACTACAGACCTTGATTGGTTCTATTGTAGAAATAGTGACTTCAATATTATTTTGGAAATATGACTTTTAAATATAGATTGGAGAAATGTATGGCAATAGTGGATGTTAATGATTACATAATGGGAATGAGTGTTTTTGTTGATTGTTATAACATGCAGAATGTGCAAACAAATGGGACAAAACCTCTTACATTTTTTGTGAAATATTTACCTTTAATGATGGCACTGTGTTGGATATTTTATTATTGGATAGTGAACTAGTTAAATACACAGGAATTATTACTCAGTCATCTGATTGTTGATTGATGAATATTTTTCTCACTGCAAAATATGTTATGGATTTCTTGATTAATCTTATGAACAGTAAATTTTTTCTCCCCTTTCATTACCTCATTTTCTGCTAATTACAACCCCCTCACATATCCCATATTCATTTTATTCACCCCCTATTCTGATATTGATCACATGTAAGAGAATTTTTGTGTTAAGATTGGGAAAAAGTGGCAAAATTATGTGTGGGTCACAGTGAAGTTTGTTGGTTTGCTTACATTTGATTGTTGTTATCATTGAGCAGTGACCATTTCTATCCCCTTACATTATATCATATTTTTGCTAATTACAAATCCCTCATGTATCCCTAAACATTTTTTCCACCCCCCTGCTCATTGATTAACATTAGAACAATTTGTATGGATTGGATTGCATGAGCCTGATACATTCTGAGCCAAGTCTATTTTGTACTTTTAAGGAGTTATCATGCATGGTTATTTAAAAGACTATTTTCTAATTGTTAACATATGCAGGATGATTTTTTTCAGTCGGGGAAGCCATGGTCGAGGAAACAGAGGTAGAGGTAACTAGAATTGAGGCCCAAGGAGGCCTAAATTCTCAATACATTTTGATGTTGATTCTGAAGAGCTGGGCCAATTGTTCCATGTTGGATTATTTAATTGGATTGGACAGGGAATAGTCCAACTAAGGCTTGAAAGGCCTCCCTTCCAAGCCCCTCAAGCCCCCAGTATACCAATGCCTCCTCATGTCTCTTTACAGCCTGAAGTCCAGAAAAATGATGGGTGGCAAGAGATTGTCCACCCAATAGTATTCCAACACCGTGGCTAGCCAAACTTATATTTGCCTTCTCCTCCACCTTTAAACCCCATTTTCCAAGCTGCCCCTAACCATTATCCAGTGAAATCTTCCCACGCTAACAAGAGATTGAAGACTGCATCCCACCATGCACTAGATAAAGGAAAAACTATTGATGCCCCTTCCTCACCCTCCGATGAATCTGAAAAATCCATGTCTTCACTGATGCATCTGAGGGATGATTATTCCCATGTGATTAGTGAGATAAATCCTAAAGGCTCTGCCCAACTCAAGGCAATTCCGAGGAAATCAGGAGGTGACAACAACAACAACCAGGGAAGAGTTGCTTCAAAGCCTGGAAAATATGGGTTTTAAATTTTATGTTATTTATTGTTTTATGATAGTGGACTCCATGGATTTTGGATAGCAGGTTTTATTGTGGACACCATGCTTTTTTTTTGGACAACAAGTTTTTTGGATACATGAGTATTAATTTGAAATAATTTCAAGTTTATGTGCTAAAATGGTCAAGGGGAAATATGTTTTGAAGGGATACACAAGGGGTGTGTTTGCTTAAACAAATGGATTATGTTATGATGTAATGATTGTTGTCACTAGAGGAGTCACAAGGGGGTCCCACCTATTAGTTATTATTTAATTATGACCCTATTATGATTATTACTTCCCCCCCTTTCCTTAACTAAATTTAGTTAAGGCCTTATGTTATCTTAACTAATAAGTTAGTTCAACTACTCTAACCAATTCTAAATTGTTAAAAGCTGAACTAAGGGGAGGAACAAGAGGAGGATAGAAGCACAAAGCATGCTAAGGTTTTCTCTTTGAGTTTATGTTGAGATAGTTCAGTTTTCATCCATTCATATATTCATCATATCCTAATTCTCTTTTGTGATAGAAGGGTCTTATTGTAGACAACAATATTAAGGGTTGAGTCAAATCATTTAGACACTTGCTCTTCAGAGGTGTTGATCTATCTTTGATAGTCTGTGTAGACTTGTCTGTTTGTGAATTAACTTTCATGACTGATAAAGGATATTGTGCAGAGTCGAGTGGGCAACAGTCTGTGGCAAGTTGATCCATCTTTTAGAGTTCAGTTTTGGTTTTCTGTCAGAAGTCCTTTTGTATGTTCCATCGGGGATTTCTAAGTTTGACTTTGGTCCAAGATTTTTGTGTGAAGTTTTGTAAAGACAATGACTCTTTGGTGAATTGGAATGGAATAAAGGATTGCTTTATGTCTCATCTATATTGATTATGATCTTGGTATCTTTACTTATGTTCTTACATTTATTTCAACAACTAATACTTTCAGAAAATATATAAAAAAATGAATTTGCAACAAGTTTTTTGTTGATAAAAGACTAGCCTAAGCACTTGTAATTAATATTTTTGAGTTAGGATACATTTTTGTTGGCTATAGACATAGGGTGATATTCCCTTCTACTTTACTTTAGCCAAGTAAAGTCTGAAAATGCTTGAGTAAGATCAATTCTTATCTTTTCCTCAACACCCTTCCCATTAACATCTTAAAATGCTAGTATAGGTCAATAGTCTACATATATTGAGACTTTTTGGCCCGTGTAGCACCATTGTCAGGAACCCAGGAACTAGTGTTGTGTGCGACCTCTTCGTTGGAGACTAAGTGCCTTATATCTCTGATGTCGTCCTCCACTAAGTCAATTTATACTTGAATCTCAAGTGGATGTGGGCGTGGTAAAATTTTGAGGACTTTTCTATTGCAGAGATGAGACAGGAACTAGAAGAATGACATTGGTTTACCCTAGAGTGGGAGGAGGAATTACCGGGAGCCATGGGCGCAAGATTAAGGGAGCGAGTGAAGAGGATGAGAGTTGAGGGATGATAGGAGACAAGAGCACAATAGAGAGAAGAGGAGTGTAGGCAGAGAATCAAGACAAAATAAAAACCCACAACGGAGTGTTCAGGAAATAGTCATCTAATAGAGGAGGGGAGGTACAACATCTGGAAGGTTCCATGATCATGGTCGCAAAGACCATTACAACTAATGAATGTTCCCAAACGAACTAAATCATGGGAAGAACATAAGTGGAGGTCAGACAGAGCCTAAGGGACATTGTTGATTCGAAGATGGGTGGAGTATAATGGCACATGAGTGAAGTGAGGGGGAATACCCAGGCAGACAATTAAATAAGGTCATGAGTGACATGTGGTGGTGCTCCTCGGGGAGAGATCCTACCGTTGAAGCTCGTTTGTATCACCGATTCAGGTGTTGATGTGAAGAAAATTAATAAAAATGTATTTTAAGTTAATTTCACATGAGTGAAATTAACTTAAAGTACCCAAGGACCTAAAGACATTTCACATGAGTGAAAGTCTCCACCCTTACGGACCACCAAGTCTTCCCCCTTATAGACCATTGATGGGTTATTCCATGTGGTTTGGTTTTCCTTGAATAACAATGATGAGTTCGCATGCATTCATGGATAGTAGCTAGTGATGATTGATTCAGGAACTTAGCGTTTGATTAATTTTGCTTCTTACAAGCCTAAGTGACAAGTATAGAATTGAGATTGAAAACATAACCTATAGTATATTTTCAATCATCAAGGTCAGTACTATCCCAATCACGACTAGTGAAACCAACCATCAATGGTGTCCACCCTAAATGATAATGTATCCCAAACTAAACTATACCCAAATATATTGAAACTTATCCTCCTTGCTACTTTGAAGTGTCTCTCATGGGATTATTACATATATTGAGTAACAAGACCAACAACAGAGGAAATATCAAGATGGTATGTGTCAAATACAAAGGGTTTCCTACTAAATGACAATGCAAAGTAACAACTACTTTGGCTGTGGTATAACTAGCAACAAGTTTGTCTCTATACTACAAGGGAGATGGGGTTGGTTTACAATATTCCATGTGAAATAAATGAAGAAATTTTCCTGCATACTTAGATCGAAAATGGGAAATGCATTCCTTGGTTTGAGAGACTTTGAGACCAAGAAAATAATGCAAATTCCCTAAAGGCTAAGTTTTCTATTTCAAATTTATTCTTAAAATTGGATTTCACGTTGGTTAAAAGTTTAGGGTGACTAACAATGAGGATAAGGTCATCAACATAGAGAACAAGAAGTAGGAGATCGTCCCCGACTTTCTTGGTGTAGACATTGGGGTTAGAATGACATCTAGGAAAACCAACGTTGGGAAGAAAGCTATCCATTTTAACATACGAAGCTTGTAGAGATTTCTTAAGGCCACAGAGGGATTTTTTAAGGTGGTAAACAAGATTGGGTTCATTCTAAATATAGATAGGAGGTTTTTCTATGTTAATTTATTCTTGCAAATCCCCACACAAGAAGGTGAATTTAACATCCATTTGATGGGACTCCCTAGTTTATATGAAGTTGCAAGGGTTAGAAAAAGGAAGATGGACTTCATTTTGGATATAGGGGAAAAGGTTTTAGTATAGTCAATGCCTTCTACCTGACAAAATCCTTTGGAAACTAACTAGACCTTATGTATCTCAACACTTCCATTTGTTGCATACTTATTCCTATAAAAAAAATTACATCTAACAAGTTTTCTTCCTTTCAAAAGAGGAAGAATACCTTAAGTATTGTTCATCATTAAGGAACAATATTATTAGTTCATCAATGTATCCTAATATAGATAGCCAAAATCTTCTACAAATTCTTTTGGATTGCGAGTCTATGAAACTTGAGCCAAAATAGAGGAGGCTCACAACAACTATGAACATGTTTGGCATTGATATAAAGGATCACTAGCAAGATCACTAGCTACTTCTCATGTTGTATGTACCCATATAAGAAGCTATGATGTTGGTGTAGGTTCATGTTCAATGGACACTACTAGAGAAGGGTGAGAAGGTGGAGTTCATTTTTCATCCCCACTATCATCATATGAATAAGAAACCAAAATTGAAATACTAGTAGAAATATTAGGGATATAAGAATATGGCACGTACATCGAAGATGGCTCGTGGGATAAAGATGGAACAAACTATGAATTATGTACATGGGAAAAGAAAACTTAATCAATTTGAATTCTCTCATTATAATAATTTATATTGAATGAGGTTGAAGAAGTCTATAACCTTTTAAATATTCAAAGTATCCAACAAAAATGCACTTCTCACTCTTAGGCTATAATTCTATGCTTTTCTCATCATGATTGTGAGCCCATGCTTTACTACCAAAACACACAAAGTGGCTAGCATGTAGTTTAATGTTACTCCATACTTATTCTAGTGTTATATATTTTAAATACTTTGTGGTAGTGCAATTAAGTACATAGTTTGGACAATTAATGGCTTCCACCCAAAAACATAGACTTAATCCCTTGGATTAGATCATACAATTTACCATTTCTTTTAATGTGTAATTCTCTCTCAACAATAACATTTTGTTGGGGTGTGTATGGAACAATATGTTATATTTGAATGCATCGTGTAGTGTAGTAAGTTGTAAATTTGTTGTTAACATATTCAACATCATTATTTGTTCTTAAATTTTGAAGTTTGATGTCTAGATTATTTTTCTACAAAGGATTTGTAGGCCTAAAACATGTCAAAAAATCCACTCTTGAGCTTTAAGAAATACACCCAAATGAATCTAGAGAAGCCATCAATGAAGGTTAAGAAGTACTTGAACCAAGAGAAAGAAGTAGAAGAAAGTTAACCACACAAATCACTATGGTCAAGCTACTTTCTATATGCTTAAGGTAATATTTCAATTAGTCCACCTAGGAAATGTAACTTTTCTTATTTGTTTCTAATTCGTCAAGATCAAAGATTAGAAAAAACCTTTCTCTATGTTTCTGATTTGAAAATATCACACAAGTAATAGGGAAAAAAACATACATAGAGAAAACAAACTAGAAATATAAATAGAAAAACCAAAAGGATAAATTAAAATAGTAAGAAATAGATTTAAAATAAACTCTATAATGAAATTTTGTACCTCTCGATTCGATATAAATCATCGTATCTAGGGAAAATAGAAACCATTTAAGCTAATACGAAAATGGTTTCCACCTGAAAATGGTGCTTTTAATGTACCAAAGAAATCCTTTTGGCCTAGAAAAGATTAGAAATGGTAAGTCCTTTGTTGTTTGCAATGACACAAGTTCAAGATCTTAATCAACATTACAAATGGGTCTTCATAGGAGATACGATACCATGTTTGATAAATAGGGTACATTCATGTAGGTCAAACATCTTGAGAAAGCTACTTAAAAAATTATATCAAAGATCAATATACCATTGTATACACGGCTAAAACTGTCAAAGAGGGACACAATCCATGGCCCTAGTCAACATGGACACTTGAGGAAACCATTTAATGAAAAACACAATATCTTACATTAACATGTTTCAACAATCAATCAATGGTAAATGAGACTCCATGCTCTTTAAATAGAGTCCATGGATCAATCGAGTGTTAAGTCATGAATCAAGTGCCATTAGTATCAAGGAGAAGTTGAATCATTAGATTACATTATTTCTATAACATAATTGTCACTATTGGATTAATATATACAAAGAACACTAAAACAACAAGATTTACCTAAAGACACATTAGACCAAGTTGAACTTAATCACCTCCTAAATGCCTAAATATCCTAACAAAAAATATATGTCCCCTATTTATCATTCTTTTCATATTATATATAGATGAGTTGAAATTTTTTCTTATTAACAGTTAGACATCATAAAAGTTATATTCTTATTAATGCTATTATTGGACACATTTTTTGGAAAATAATATCATCTTTATGAATAACGTAATTGAAGGTTTCTAAAGGAATTTGGATACAAATGTTAATGACCTCTATAGTTATCATGGACTAGAGTTTAACTTTAAAAAGACAATTTGTTATGGTTTTCAGTGTTTATGAAAAATGGCTCTCTAACATTTATGTCCACTTATTATACTTAGTTAGGTGTGTTCACTACTACAATATAAGTCTATAACATCGCTTGATTTCATCATCACACCACATTTTACCATTTCCATTTTTTTTGCTAGTTCATGTCAGGGTTTTGTGACAAACATTTGTGTCGAATGTGCATTGAATATGCATCAATTCTTCTTCTATTTTGCATCTAATTTACAATGCTAAAAACATTGTAAAGATGATACTTATACTTTGCATCATTACTACATCAAATAGCATCATAGTTTTATCATTTTGGTGTCACTAAAAAAATTGTACATGTTATGGGCGTCATATTGCATCAAAATATTATTTCATATATAAATACATAACATCATATCCTTGTCATATTAGAATTGTAATATTATATTCTATAAAAAAATGTGTGTTGTGAAAATATTGTCATATTTGTACACAATTTCAATGTCATTTGTTCAATGAGTTCCAATCGATCATGACAAGATTGTAGTCTACAAAACCTAATCCAAGGAAACATAAGGTCACAATGAAGGGAATGATAGAATCTGATGTGAAATATAGTTATAAGGTAACTGTGAAGGTAATGATATAGAACAAGCAATTATGAACATGTATTTATTTATTTAGGTAAGCATATATCCTCTCTGAAACCCATGTATTTTATTCAAAGTTTAGGCTAATACACTACAATGAAAAGGATAAACCATTGTTTAAGATACTACTAAGTGTTAGGATATTTAGACACTTAGGAGTTAGTTAAGATCTACTTGGTCTAATGTTTCATTAGGTAAAAGTGTGTTTCTTTAGTATGCATTAGTATGCATTTGTAGTTAGGAAATGACGTTCACGATATGTTCCTGACATAGAGTGATCCGACGGTTCATATTCTCCTCGATATTAATGGCCATTGATACATGGCTTAACACTCGATTGGTACATGATCTCTATTTAAAGATCATGGAGGGTCATTTGTCGATGATCAATTGTGAGAAACTCTTTTGTAAAATCTCTCTGTAATCTTTTTCTTTTGCATTAATACACTGCTCCAAGTGGCCACGTTGGTTGGGGCCGTGGATGTTTCCCCGTAGGGGTTTTACCACGTCAAAACATTGGTGTGTTGATATTTGATCTGTTTGTGTGAGTGGTTACTGAAGGTGTTCGACCTTTGTTGGAATACTTGTGTTTTCGAACATGGTATCAGAGCTTGTTTGAAGACTCGCTCATGTTGTATATCAAGATCGTGAAGCTGAGTTTCCTCATCTCCGTTTTCTTCTGTTTCCGTACATTTTTGGGCTGAGAGAACTATTCTGTTGTGTCCAGAGCGCTCGTTTCATTCAGGAACGCTTTTTGTTTCACTCGAAAAGACTTCTGTTTGCCCAAGATACGACCATTTCAGCGAGATTTGGAGGTATAAATCTTGAATACACTCTTTTTAAATTTTTTGCAGATTATTATTTCAGTTTTATATTGTTTGTTTCCGGGTTGTTACTATTTTATATCTATGTATGCTCTTTTCCATGTGCCCTGTGAAATCTTGACAAATCAAAAACAGATAGGAAAATGTGCATTTTTCGGGTAAGCTAACAGAGATCTAACCCTTGTTGTCATCGAGAAGCAAATTTTTTTTCTTGTGTGAAAATAGTTTTTTTCAAGGCCGTCAACAAAAACAACAATCCTCTTGCTAAAAAATACAATATGTTTTTCTAGCCCACTTGGGTAAAATTTGCCTTATTAAGCAAGAGGTCTTGAGTTCAAGTCTAGAGTTATTTATTTTGCATGCAACTTTTCTTTTATAAATTAACTTCATTGTAATAGCGATCCCCACTTCTTTTTATAAAAGTGGGTCACTTCATAAAGCAACTTACACCACCACGTGGTCCTTTGGTTACTGTTTATTCCTTTTTTTAAAATGGCATAACTTTCACATTGGAAGTCCATTTTCAGTGCCATTTTTTTAAAACCACCTAATTTTTCGAGATCTTTCCATCTAGATCCTCAATTTAATTTTTTAAATCCATATTATCTACATATTTAATATGGATTCTTCAATTAATATTTTTCTTACTAGCACCAACTACTTCCAATGGAAATCCCATATGAAGGATTTATTAAGAAGTAAAGGCTTGTACCAGAATACCTTGGGAAATGAAACAAAACCTATTGATGCTGATAAGAAAGTCAAATTGGCTAATATGAATTAAAAATCACGTGGACTAATCAGAATGTCTATCTCTCCTAATTTAAGGTTCCACCTTAAAGAAATTGATAACCCTGATGAATCTTGGGAAAAGATTGAATCTGTGTTTGGTAAACACAATATTATTCTAGCACAATAGTTATAAAATCAAGTACTGACTTTAAGTCCAAGTGATTTTTCTTGCATTGAAGACTATCTATCTAAGTTTAAAACACTCATAATTTTATGTGAAGAATGTAAGATAAAGATGTATGAAGAGCGTTTCATCTATCTTATTCTTTCTAAGCTAGGTAGTTCATATTATGTGTTTGTATCTACCTTTTATGTCATGAAAGAGGCTCTAGGGAAAGATTATCAAAAACTCACTCTTGAGTCCTTTTGTGATGCTTTGATTAGAGAGAAAGATAAGTTTGTACAACTTGGATTGATAAACCTACAGGTACCTCCAACAAATCCTTAGTCGTCCATCAGAAAGATAAACCCAAGAATCCCAAGAAGCAACATCCTCACCACAACAACAAGAAACATAAGGGTCCCAAACCCACTCAGATAACTTCCGCCCCTAACGGTGACAAAGGAGAAAAATATAAATATAAGAAGATTGACAGACATTGCAACTTTTGTGATAAATATGGTCATGCTGAGTCCAAATGTTTCAAGAAGATGGCAGCTTTAGAAGCAGTGATGAAGAAGCAAAACATCAATATTGATTCTACTTCTTCTTCCTCTTCTCATGGACATGCACTTTCTGCTTCTGGTTTCTCCTTCAATACAACTTCTACTTCTTCTGCTGATGAGTGGCTTGTTGATTCTGGAGCATGTTATCATATGGCTAAGGATAAAGAAATATTTTATTCTCTAAATGTATGTAACACCAAGAAAATATTTGTTGGTGATGATAGATCTCTTAGTGTTGTAGGATCTGGAACAATTCAAGTAGAAAATGGTCATTTCAATGATGTATTGTGTGTTCCAAGTCTTTCTTGTAACCTTCTATCAGTATATCAAATCACTCATTCAGGTGAAGGTAAAATCATTGAGTTTTCACCTCACCAAGTTGTAAATAAGGCTCTAAAAGATCCTAAGCATGTTCTTGCAACTGGAATTGCTGATGATATTACCAGGTTGTACAAGTTTGACAACTTTGGGTCATCATCTTTTTCGTCAGTTTTTGTTGCTCATAGCGATGAATTGACCAAAATTTGGCATGAGAAGTTTGCTCATCTAAACTATATTATCTAGGTGGATATTGGTGGCCACCCACCTATTCCAACTAGCTCCTCTTGTGCATTTTTTGTTCAACACGTTCTTGTGTACTTCTTTGTAATTGTGGGTTCTACACTTCTGGGGTTGTTTGAAGCCCTACACATATTCCAGGTGGATATTGGTGGCCTCTCACCTAATCCAACTGACTTATTTTGTATGTTTTCATGTTAGCACATCTTGTTGTACTTCCAAGTCTGTTTTGGAGGCATAAACAATGTTTTTTTGGGTCGCCACAGTCAAATTGTAGATGGAGTCAGAGTTTGATGGCGTAATGTGTAGTTCTTTGAAATACCTTTCCAATGGGCTATCAAGTGCCTAAAACATAGGTCTTATGAAAAATTTACAACCTCGGGAAGTTGAGGTACCAACTTACCCATAGGGGCCCACATGACTTTTGGCATTTCACCTCCTAGGGTTAGATTTTTGGATGTCTAGGGTTTTGGAATTCATGAGTAATATAAAAAATGCCTCTAGAGCCTCATTGTAATCAGTATGCTAAGATGGATGCATGTATCAACCACGTATCTTCTCAGAGATAGCTACCACCATTCGAGCAAGTGTTTCAGTTTTGCAATTTTACAGTTTCAACCTATTTCATTTATTAATTAGAAGATATTGTTCACTAGATATCTATGTTATTCTTCATATATATATGTTTATTGTATTCATTCTTTTAATCAATTTGTTCCACTCCTAAATCCAGATCAATGGTATTAGAGCGGTCTGCTCTTCATTTATTTTTCTTTGTGCATGTTCCCGACAAGATTTGGGTACAAGAAGTTGGAACTTGAACCAATCGAGTTGTTGCAAAATCGGTCACGCCAAGCCTGACAACAACCCATGGGGGATGAAAATAAAGATGATGAAGCATGAGATCCTATTAATATGTTTCTCGAGGAATCCCTTGTGCAACAAAGGAATGAAATGATGGACAAGTTTGTGCAGATCCTTCGATGGTTACCCACAGGAGAAGCATCTTCATCAAGAGGTCATGCAACCCCCTTCAAGGTACAAGTAAATTTTGATATTCCATTATTTGAAGGATTGATAGATGCAAATGTCGTAGATAAATGGTTGAATCTAATCGAAGGGTATTTTTCGGTCCACAATTTTTTCGATAGGGAAAATATTACTTTTTCACTCTTCAAGGTCATCCCCCATGTTAAGGACTGGTGGGATACTTACTTTGAGAAAAGGTCCGTAGAGGAATCCACAATATTTGTGGTGGCCCCTACATGGGATTCCTTCCAAGAAACCATTAAAGAACAATATTACCCTGTTGGAAGCTACGAGGACCAGTACACCAGATGGACCACCCTGCGTTAAGAAAGGGACCAGATAGTACCATATTTCACTAATATTTTCCATACCCTGCACACCAAATTGGTTATCAAAGTCTCCGAGTGTCATCTGGTGCTCAAATACCATGGTTGTTTTGGACATCGCCTCATTAGGCACATATTATAGATACATTGTCAAGATCGAGAAGATATTTAAGCAGAAGAGGTGAGATTTTAGACCTGCAAACTCCTCACAGCCAAATAAGAGCAAAGGCGGCTTCAACCCACACAACAAGGGACCGAGCCGAGATGGTCGCTCTCAGAACAACCAGTCCAAGCTGAAACACAAGAAGGGAAATGAGAATATGAAGGACATGGTAAAATGGTGTGAGTACCATAAAATCCCTTGGCACAACACTGAAGAATGTCTCTCCAAGCAGTTGCTTGTGGCCAAGATGAAGGCTTTCGAGTTACATGTCGATTCTAATTCTGAATCAAATCTCGAAGGAGGGAAATAAATTATCGATGTTGAACCTAGTGCCACTATCGCTACCACCAAATTTTGACCAAGCAAACCAGAAGAACTAGAGGAAGGGGAACGCCTCTTTCACTCATAGATGTGGGTAAAGGGGGCCCTGCTTCATTTCATTTTCGATAGCGGCAGTAGAAGAACCTAATTTCAGTAGAGGTCGTCAAGCGGCTGGACCTGCCAATGACACCACACCCAGAACCCTACACCATCGGTTGGCTTCACCAAGGAAGAGATCTTTGTGTCAGCCAACAATGTCATTTTCCCTATGGCATCAAGCCTTTCAAAGATGACATATTGTGTGATATTTCTCCCCTTGAATTTTGTGATGTTCTTTTAGGACAACTATATTTGTGGAAGCATCATGTTGTGTATGAGTCTAGACCCTACAGTTCTATTATTAATTTTGGTAGACAATTGTACATGATACCATAGGTAGCGTCGCCTACCACTATTTCTTTAATCTCTTCTAAGAAATGTAGTAAGGTCATTTCATAGAATGGGAAGTTCATCTTCTTTGTGATTCGTTCTCACAGTAAGAAGAAGTTTGTCACCACATCCATGGCCTCTACACAAAGCCTCTATTTGCAGCATAAGCAAGTGGACGAGATCGTGGAAGAATACAAAGACATCTTCTCCTCACCCACCGGGATAATGATGCACTGCCAATTCAAGAATCCAATTGATCTGACCCCCGATGCACCTTTACCTAATGGACCATTCTATCATTGCTCGTTGATGGAAAATGACGAAATCAGGTGTTATACCCAAGAGATTATTCAAAAGGGGCACATTAGACCCAACTCCTCCCCTTGTGGAAGCCCGATTGTATTGGTGCAGAAGAAGGATGGGACTTGGTGACTCTACATTGATTACAGAGCCTTAAACAAAATCACGGTCAGGAACCGGTACCCAATTCCCAGGATTGATGACATTCTTGACCAACTCAAGGGGGGAAATTTATTTAGCAAGATTGACCTAAAGTCTGGCTACCATCAGGTTACCATCAAACCAACTGATGTATGGAAGACAACCTTCAAATCTAACGAAGGTCACTTCGAATGGTTGGTCATGCCCTTTGGCTTAACAAATGTAGAAACCACTTTCATGAGGTTGATGGATGATGTATTGAGAACCTTCACCAACTCCTTTGTGGTGGTATATTTGGATGGCACCCTCATATTTAGTAGAACTTGGGAGGAGCACATGTGGCATATTCAACATGTTTTGAGCACTCTACGACAACACAAGTTATATGCCAACTTGGAAAAATGATCTTTTGGCATGAACAATTTCCAATACTTGGGCTACATTGTTGATGAGCATGGGTACATGTTGATCCAACTAAGATTCAAGTCATTCGTGACTGGATATCCCCGACCACACTAACCAAGCTTCGTATCTTCTTGGGACTGGCCAGCTTCTACCGACAGTTCGTGTTGGGATTCTCCCATATTGCATGGGCCCTCAGCCAGGTGACCAAGGGCGGTGGCAGGGAAACGTTCATGTGGGGGAAGGAAAAAAAATGATAATTTGATGATCTCAAGAATCACTTGTGCTAAGATCTATTACTCTCCTTTATTGATCTACAACAACCATTTGAGATTCAGACCGATGCATCTGACTATGTTGTAGGTGCAGTTCTCACTCAACATGGTCATCCAGTGGCATACCACAGTGAGACACTCTCAAATACTGTTCGTAAGTACCCCACCTATGACAAGGAAATGTAGTCCATTGTACAAGCATGTCGTCAATGGAAACATTACATTTTGGGAAAGGAGACGATCATCCACACTGATCACAAGCCTCTGCAGTTCATACAGACACATGGAAAATTGTAGAACAACCGCCATCAGAAGTGGTCCACCTACCTGCAACAGTTCCATCTCAACATCAAGTATAAGACAAGGATCTCAAATTGTGTCATTGACTTCCACAGTCGACCTCCTGTGGCTGCACTCACCATTGTGCTCCATTCTTGTGGACATGGTGCATTTGAGTGGCCCCAACTTTATCAGCAAGATTCGGACTTCGCCACCACCTATCAACTCTTGGGTACAATCGCGCATGTCACCAATTTTCACATTCAGAATGGACTACTATGCCATATGTTCCATCTATGTGTTCCTACAATTGAGTGCGCAAAGCTGATCTGGGAAGGCCACTATAGTCGGGTGGCAAGAAATGTTGGCGTGGATAAAACTGTGGTCGTTCTTCAGAAACAATTTTATTGGCCAAAACTTCGACAGGATGTCAACAAGTATATCAGATCTTCCATTTCCTGTGCCATTTCCAAACCATCCATTAATAATAAAGTCTTATACAACCCTCTTCCTACTCTCGAGAAGCCTTGGGAATCCATCTCAATGAATTACATGTCTAGCCTTCCATCCACCAAGAAAGGAAATGACTGTGTATTTTTGGTTGTTGATCGGTTTTCGAAGATAGCCATCCTCACAACCTGCAAGAAGAATATCACAGTAGAAGATACTACCAAGATCTTATTCAAACAAGTGTGGGTCCATTTTGGGATACCAAAAACCATCATCTCTGACCAAGACAACATGTTCCTTAGCACATTTTGGTCGAGTCTCTGGTCACTATTGGACACCAAGCTCACTAAATCCATTTCTTTCCACCCCCAAACAGATGGCCAAACAAAGGTCTTCAATTATATGATTGTGCACATCCTACGCATGTACAACTCTAATCATCCACATACATGGGATGGGAGTCTCCCCTATGTTCAAAATAGTTACAAAAGGGCTCTCCATAGCTCCACCAACCATAGCCCATTTCAGGTGGGGCTAGGATTCCAACCCTTGGGTTCCATTGATGTTGCACTACCTCTTGCCACCACACAGATAGACTCTTCCCATTTTCAATCTGAGACCGACAAAGTCACCATATTCATTGAGCGGATTCAACACATCTGCCAACATGTCGAGGAGATTTTGTAGAAATCCAATGCTAAGTACAAGAAACGCCATGATCAACACAGGGTACTGCACTAGTTTCAGGTTGGTGACTAAGTTTGGTTACATTTGCAAAAGGAGCATCTCATAGGGCCCCATCAGAAGCTCTGCCCACTTCACTATGGGCCTTACACTATCACCAAGGCTGGGAGTAGCAATTATTTTGAGCTCAACACTCCATTCTTCTTTAGTTCGCACCCAGTGTTCGATTTGGACCTCCTTCAACCATATTTTCCACCATTATTGGACACCTCAGAGAACGTAGAATAGCTGACACTATCAGATCTCAACCCTGACTGCATGGAATAAGCATCCACTGATCATATAGTGGACACATAGGTCAAGGGAACTTTCCAACAGAGGATCCAACTTTATCGAGTTGTCAACGCAGGGAAACTCCTACACCAAGGCAAGTGGATCACCCAGGGCCAAATCCAACATAATTTTGCTCACCTGATGGGGGAACTCAACACAATGGAGAACATTGATTCCTAAGGGGGGGATATTGATCCAGGGGGATATTGGTGGCCACCCACCTATTCCAACTAGCTCCTCTTGTCCATTTTTGTTTTAGCACGTTCATTTGTACTTCTTTGTAATTGTGGGTTCTACACTTTTGAGGCTGTCTGAATCCCTACACATATTCCAGATGGATACTGGTGGCCTCTCATCTAATCCAATTGCCTTATTTTGTATATTTTCATGTCAACACATCTTGTTGTACTTCTAGGGCCATTTTGGAGGCCTAAACATTGTTTTTTTGGCTCACCACAATCATATTGTAGACAAAGTCAGAGTTTGATGGTGTAATGTGTAGTTATCTGAAATACCTTACCAACAGGCTATCACACGCCTAAAATGGAGGTCGTATGAAAAAGTTATGACCACGGGAAGTTTAGGTACCAACTTACCCATAGGGGCCCACATGAATTTTGGCGTTTCACCTCCCAGGGTTAGGTTTTTGGATGTCTAGGGTTTTGAATTCATGAGTAATATCAAAAAGGCCTCTAGAGCATCATTGTAATCATTCTTCTCAGACAGATGTGAATAGCAACCACATCTCTTATCAAATATAGCTACGACCATTCGAGCAAGTGTTTCAGTTCTACAGTTTTACAGTTTCAACCTATTTCATTTATTCAATAGAAGATATTTTTCAATGGATATCTGTGTTATTCTTCATATCTATGTGTTTATTATATTTAGTCTATTAATCTGTTCATTCCACTCCTAAATCTGGATCACTAGTGCTCATTGCAACAACTATGTAATCATTAGATGGTGATTGGTCTTCTTCCCGTTTCATGCAGAGATGGTGTTTGTTCCGGTTTTGTTCTCGGAAAACATCATCATGACAGTTTTGACAAACGTGCCTCTTGGCATGCCTCGAGCCCTTTGCATCTTGTTCATAGTGATTTTTGTGGTCCACTTTCTTCTCTTTCTTTTTATGGGTGCAAGTATTTCTTAACTTTCATTGATGAATTTTCCAGACATACTTGGGTTTACATTTTAAAACTTAAGAGTGAAGTTTTTGACCTACAAGGCCCTTGTAGAAAAGAAATCTGGACATCAAATTCAAAGGTTAAGAACAAATAATGGAGGCGAATATGTGAACAATTATTTTACAAGTTACTGCACTATACAAGGCATCCAAATGAAACACATTGTTCCATATACACCACAAAAAAATGGTGTTGCTGAGGGAAACAATCACACATTAAAATAAATGGTTAATTGTATGATCCAATCTAAGGGATTAAGTCTAAAGTATTGGGAAAAATCCATCAACTATGAAAATTACATAGTAAATAACACTCCCACAAAGGCTCTTAAAAATATAACATTGGAAGAAGCTTGGACTGAAATTAAACCAGATGTAAGTCACTTCTGTGTATTTGGGAGTATATCATGGGCTCACATTCCTGATGAGAAAAGGAAAGCATTGCAGCCTAAAAATTGAGAAGTGTATATTTGTTGGTTATCTTGAAGATGTCAAAGGTTATAGACTTCTTCAACCACATTCTAATGAAATTATTATTAGAAGAGATATTAAATTTGATGAAAATCGCTTGGCCTATGAGCCTAATTCAAAGTTTGTGCCCTCTTCAATCTACAAGCCATCTTCGATGTTTGTTCCTTCTTCTGTTCCTATTTTGGTTTCTTCTTCAGATGATGACAGTGAGCATGAAAATCCACCTCTTCCTTCTCACCTTCCTCTAGATGAGTCCTTTGAAACCGAAACAACACTAGCTCTAGCTCCATCACTTCCTAGATGGGCCCATTCAACACGAAAAGCAATTGGTGATCTTGTCAATGATCCTTCAGATCAACGTTGGAAACGTTCACAGTTCCAACGAGCCTCTTCACTTTTGGCTCAAGTTTTAGAGACTCGTGATCTAGATACATTTGCAGAAGCTTCAGGTCATCCATATTGGAACAAAACAAGGAATCAAGAGTATCGTTCTTTAATGGAAAACAATACTTTGGATCTTGTACCTCTTCCAAAAGGAAGACAACTTTTCAGATGTAAATGGGTCTAAAAAACTAAGTATGCATCATATGGAAGTGTTGAAAGACACAAGGCTCGGTTAGTTGCCAAAGGGTTTTCCCAATTTGAAGGAATTGACTATAATGAAACCTTTTCCCCTGTAGCCAAAATGAATCCCATCCGCCTTGTTCTTTCCCTTGCTACCTCACATAAATGGGAGATCTATCAGATGGATGTTAAATTCTCTTTCTTGCATGGATATTTGCAAGAAAAAATATACATGGAACAACCTCCTGGCCATGTCCAGAATGAATCTATCCTTGTTTGTCTCCTTAAGAAATCTCTTTATGGTCTTAAGCAAGCTCCCCGAACTTGGTATGAAAAAATGGACAACTTTCTTATTGCCATTGTATTATCTAGATGTCATTTTGATCCTAATGTCTATACCAAGAAAGTAGGAATCCATCTCATAATCCTTGTCCTTTATGTTGATGACCTTATCCTTACTAGTAGTGACTCAAAACTTTTAAACTATGTGAAAACCATTCTTAAGAAGAAATTTGAAATGACAGACTTGGGATTTTTGCACTATTTCCTTGGCCTCCAAGTTTTGAAAACCAATGAAGGAATTTTTCTTTACCAATCTAAGCATGCTTGTGACCTTCTTCATCACTTTCACATGGATGATCATAAACCAATCCCTTCTCCATTCCAGTCCAGAGTCAAGATTGGTGCCACCTGTACTTCTCTCAAAGTTGATGCCACCTTGTACCATCAATTAGTTTGTAGCCTCTTATACTTGACTCATACCCGTCCTAATATTTCCTTTGTTGTTGGTCTTGTTTCCCGGTATATGCAAACACCCCATGAAAACCATTGGAAAGAAACTAAAAGGATACTTCACTATGTTCATGGTAAAGTTCAGTTCGAGGTGCATTACAATTCAAGGGGGACTCCTTTATTGGTTGGTTTCACTAATTCAGATTGGGTCAACGACCCTGATGATCAGAAGTCTACTGCAGGTTATGTTTTCATCCTTGGTTCAAGACCTGTCACTTGGGCCTGTAAGAAACAAAAAGATATTTCACTTTCTTTAGCTGAATAAAAGTACCGAGCAATGGTAAATGTAAGTCAGGAATCCTTATGGCTTCGACATATTCTTTCAGAGTTTGGATTCCAGAAACATCATATGACTAGCCTTTGGTGCAACAATCATAGTGCTATCAAGCTCGCCAAAGACCCAGTTCAACATCAACGCAACAAACACATCGAGCTACACATGCACTTCATCAGAAAGCTCATTCATGATCAAGTTATTGAAGTGCTCTTTTCCCTACAAAATATCAAGTTGCAGACATTTTCACAAAGTCTCTTACAGAAGTGATTTTTTCCAAACTTCAATCTATGTTAGGAGTTCAAGAAGTTTTCATCAAGGTGGGATAGGCTCTAATGCCCCCTTCCTTCTCCTATTGTGTCCCTATTGTAAAATCCTTCAATCCTATCCCAAGTTGTTCTTAAGGGGGGATGTTAGGATATTTAGACACTTAGGAGTTAGTTAAGATCTACTTGCTCTAATGTGTTGTTAGGTAAAAGTGTGTTTCTTTAGTATGCATTAGTATGCATTTGTAGTTAGGAAATATGATGGTCACGATATGTTCCCAACATAGAGTGATCTCATGATTCATATTCTCCTCGATCTTAACGACCATTGATCTGTTGCTTAACACTTGATTGTTCCATGATATTTATTTAAGGAGCATGGAGGGTCATTTTTCGATGATCCTTTGTGAGCAACTCTCTTGTAAAATCTCTCTATAATTGTTTTCTTTTGCATTGATAAACTGCTCCAAGTGGTCGCGTTGGCTGGGGCCATGGATGTTTCTCCATAGGGGTTTTACCACGTCAAAACATCGGTGTTTTGATCTTTGATCTAATTGTGTGAGTGGTTATTGAAGGTGTTCATCATTTGTTTGAATACCCATGTTGTCGAACACTAAGTACCTAATGTTGTCATATACCAGATAGCCTAGATTCATGCTAAATAATTATTCCCTATCATTTTGTTTGATTTTGGTGGGCTTGATTAGACATAATCCCTGAAATATATAAGAATTAGATGAGTTTGAAAATAATTTATTAATAGTTAATTCAGGTAAAAGGTAATATAGGAAGAGGAACACAATAACAAAGGTGAATTCAAGGACTTATACTACCTACTAAAATATGCTTTAGACAGAGGGATTGATAAGATTTAGGTCATAGGTGATTCATCTATGGTCATTAGTAGGATGAAAGGAAGCCTCCAAGTACAAAATAATTATCTCCTTCCACTAGCACAACAATTAAAGGCAACATCTAACAAATATATTTGGTTAAGCTATACACATATTTATAGAGAACACAACAAGATTGCAGACTAACTCTGAAAGGAAGGACTTCAACTCCCCAATCTTTATGGTTCCTTGGAAGAAGTACAAGATAGTCATACATTGGTTTTACAATAGTTTTCATTTAACAATTTTTGAACTCCTTTTAAACTTGTAATATGTCAGTACATGGAACTATTAAGTCTACTATTTCTTTTCAATTGCTTGATAGATAATATACTTGATATTATGAAGGCCATGGATATTTCTTGATGTACTACTATATTGAAATATTATGGAGATATCTGTCTCTATATGATCCTTTTTGGACTGTGCATAGAGCACTCGAGTTTTGTATTTATGTTGATCTCAAATAAAAATACGTTTTTTTTTCTTGGAATTTATTTTATTAATAGTTAATATTATTTTTTAATGAATAAAAATAATTATATTTAATTAATAATAATTTGTTATTATTAAGGATTATTTAACAACTAATATTAGTTATTATAATTAATGATTATTATTATAATCAATAATTATTATTATAATAAATAACAATAATAATAATAATCGATTAATAATTACCAAGTTTGTAGAAATAGAAAAAAAGAGCTAAGCACATGAACCCTATGAAATCCTAGCCTCTATTGTCATTTTCTGCCATGGATATAAATCTAGGAGGGGGGGTGACCTCCTCCTCTGAATGCTAATGTGGATACTTTCCAATCCCCATTGGCCTCTATTAGAAAATCAATTTAGAAATATCATCCTTCCCACTTTGTAAAGGAGTTGGATCAAATTCTAGAAGTATATCTCCCTGCAGCTTCCTCACAACATATGACACTAGCTATGGTTGATAAAGGGCTCATTGGGAAGTTTACTATAATTTGGATCTCTCCCAAATCAATGGATATATGGATGTAGAAGAATTGGATGACCATGATCAAAGGAAAACTCACATATTACTTTTGCAAAAGAGGTTTCTATGATTTTTTGTTTCAAATCAAAGAAGAATAAGATTTGATATTAAAAAATGGCCCATATTTCTTCGAAACAAGATTTGTGTATCTTAATCATTGGACACTAGATTTCGACCCTGAACTTGATGTCCCTTAAACTATCCTTGTATGGTTCTAATTGAATCATTTTCCTCTGCATTATTGGAATGAAAATTCATTGAGAAGTATTAGCAACAAACTTGGAAAATACATTGACAAATCCAAACCGAAAGTGAGTATGTTTGCATGTGCAAGGATTTTCATTGAAGTAAATCTAGAAAAATAGATTCTAAAGGATATTTTTTTCATTGGATATCTGGAAACATGTGTAGAAGTTGAACTATGAGTAGTCTCCCTTCAAATTTAAATCTTGGACCATGAATATGGGCACTTTGACAAAGACTACAAAAAACTCAAACCCAAGCCCAACTAGTAGCGGAAAAGGAAGAGAAATGGAAAAGAATGAAGAGGATCCTTACAAGGAATCTACACATTATGGGACAATCACATTATATATGGATTTTATCCAAAAACACATAACACTAGTTTTTGATTAGTTTTACCCATCAAACATTCAATATGAAGTTTCATGTTTTTAATGTGTAAATGAAAACACATTACAAGGAGAAGGAGGAATCTTGGCATTCCCTTCATATCTTAAAATATTTAGAAGTCACTGGCACTTGTATAGTGGAAAGAGATTTCAATGTAACCTTATCTAATAATTAAAAGAGAGGAGGTAGCATTGTAAGATATCCCTTTAGGGAACATATGAATGATTGCATTGTAGACTGATATCTTGTTGATATCAAACTGATAAGAGGGAAGTTCACTTGGATCAATAATAGGTTGGAGAGAGGACATATTGTAGCAATACTAGACATATTCCCCATACACAATGAACTCTTCATATCTGATCAATGCATAACTTCTACAATCATCCCTACAAGTTTTTCTAATCATAGGTCAATTTCTCTTTCCTTTTGAAAGTCTTAGGAATTTGGTCCCATTCCTTTTGGATTTTTTCCATCAATGATTCATCATCCATGGAAATTATTTCTACATCTTGGAACTCTCCAATGTCGATCTTCGCATTCTTCATGTGCGAATAAAAGATAAAGGCGATTAAATTAGCTTTAAAGTATTATGCCAAATCTACTTTAATTACCCCTACACAAAGTTGGATAGATTTGTAAAATCAACTTGGTGTACTCCACACAAAAATGGGGGATGGGGAAGTAACCAAGAAAATCGTTATCGAGGAAAGATATCTATGTATCAAAATACATAAAGAAAATTATAGGGAAGAGGAGATGTGGATACTAAAGTCTAGGAGTTTTTGGGTAAAAGTTGGGGATAAAAACACTACTTTCTTCCATAAGCAATACAAATCAAGAATTCAAAAAAATCTAGTTAAATAAATAAACCTTGAGGATGGTACATGACTAAATTAATTTGTAGTTATTAAAGTATCTCACTCACATTATGAAGAATTGTATTAAGAGTAAGAAAAGGTTGATCAATCATCATGCAATTTTCCAACATATCCCATCATTAGTCTCTCTAGTTTATACTATTCCATCATTAGTCTCTCTAGTTTATAATGTGGAGCTCTTAAAGGACATAGAAGAATCATAAACTCCATTTGGGGAATCAATCCTGATAAATCCATTTGGTGAATCAATCCTGATAAATATTTGGGCTGGACAATAGATTGAAAAATATTCTACCTAAAACTATGTTTGAAAAGAAGGTTGGTTTCATGCAGAAGAAACAAAACATAGAAAACATAATATTAATCCAAAAGGTAGCTTGGACAATATATTGAAAAATATTCTACCTAAAATTATCTTTGAAAAGTAGGCTGGTTTCATGCGGAAGAAACAAATCATAGAAAACATAATATTAGTCCAAAAGGAAATCAACTCAAGCAAGAGAAATAAAGAAAACCATATTAAAATAAATATGGATATGGAAAATACATTTGATAGGGTAAGGCACTCCTTTCTCTTCAAAATTCACCAAAAAATCATCTTTGATGAATCCTTTATCTTTTGGATAAGTTCTTGTATTAGCAATCCTTGGATCACACCTTTAGTAAATGGAAGGATCACTACTTTATTTAAAATAAAAAGGGCTTTGTGTTAAGGCTTCCCTATCTCCCCTTTTCTTTGTATAATCATGGAAGACTCCTTAATTCAAAGGCTGAAATATGTTAGATCGATTGGTTTCTTGTAAGGAATCAATATTGATTGCCCATGGAACTAAAGAGATAAATCATTATTAGTTCAAAGATGATACCTTCCTCATGTGGGGATAATTTAATATAATTGTAGAGATATCTAAATGTATTGTGGAAAAATATTCAACTACTTTTTGTGGTGAATTTAATAGTAGGAAAAGTCTTATTTATGATTGGAACACAAGCCCCCACTAGGTTCAAATTATTTCTATAATTCTTGAGTTTCTTTATACATCATCTCGGCCCTCCTTTAAGTATTTGGGAATGTTGATATCCTTAAACAATATGAATTTGGTTGTATGGAAAGGGATACTTGGGAAAATCAATGGCACTAATTGATTCCAATATGTAGTTGATTCCAATATGTAGGGTAGTCATAATCAAATTAATTATCTCATTTTTTCCAAAATTTTAATGTTTAACAATGTTGGATCCATCTGGCATCATGCATCAGGTAGTAAAATAAATCTATAAGTTCTTTTGGAAAGTGGGAAAATCTAAGTTTTATCTATTAAATTGGAATACTATGAGATCCCCAAAAGATACTGGTAGTTTGGCAATGAAAGATCCTTAACTGTTGAATAATTCTCTGGGAGATAAATTTATATGGAATCTCATTACAAGTCAACCAGGATGGTGGAAAACAAATTGCTTAAAAAATATTTTCAAGGAAACAAGAAAAATTTTCTAGACTCTCTTTTGGAGGGGGGAATATATCCTCAAGATGGAATATCTACAAATTAGTGGCTCATTTATTTCAATAAAAAATCACACAGGTTCTTAGAAATGGTAAGAAGATTGATATATGGATGATATTATCATGGGGAAGCCTCCCCTCATACTTAGACAAGAAATCAATGGGATTATATTTTGGTTATATTCCCAAGGAATCAAGATGATTTATGATTTGTCCTCGTGTGATGAGTGAGACAATGGTCATTGGCTTGGGTGGAAGGCCCACTTTCCCCTTCTTCCTCTTTCATCCCTTAGTTGGATAAACTCTTCTCATCCTTGCATGTTTTTTCTCCTAAATATAAGTATTCCATTGATTATATGGAATGGAAGTCTAATGGCCATTATTATTTAGTTAAGGCAAGGTACCAATCCCTACTATTGAATTGCTTGTTAGGGCCTTGCTTGATAATTTGGAAGCATATTTGGACAAGTGATGGCTTGTTGAAAATTAACATCTTTTGTTGGATAATAACCCATTAGAAACTCCTTATTGTAGATTTTTTTTAATAGGAAATATATGGGCCTTCAATATGTACAGTATGTGCTTTAGAGGTTAAGACTCAACATCAACTTTTCTTTGACTGAACCTTCTTGAAACAGGTTTGGACATTTTATTTCAAGGAAATTGAGCATAAGATGACTCTCCCTATCTCTTGGAATGAAATCTTTTTCTCATGGACTGAGAAATATGTAGGGACATTTCAAAATAAAATAGTATTAAAATTAGCATGGATAGCAATGTCTAAATTCATTTACTAGAAAATATGGCTAGCCAAGAATAGAGCCAAATTTAAACAAAGTATCATGTCTCCAAGTGAAATATTTTCCAAAGCTCATGGCCTCCTCACTAAATTGATTTAGAGTAAAGGGGTTAAAATTCATAATGTTTCATTAATGGGAACATAAGAAAGAGATTGGTTGAAAGATGTTTTGATAGCAAATGCCTCTATCCCAAAAATCATAAGTTGTAAACCAATAAAAAGTGAGAACTAGAAAATATGACTGGAAGAAAATGATTTTCAAATTTGACAGCTCTCTCATAAAACACATTTTTTTTCTAGACCTCGAAAGGTAATCCGTGATCATATTTGATCCCAAAGGAAATAAAGAAGCGAGTTTTAAATGGGGATTGTGTGAAGCAACATGCGACTAGGCAGAGTCATTATTTTTCTATCAAGGGACAAGGATTTTGTATCCAAGATGGATAAGAGAGTTAATTGTCATCAGAGACTCAACAATAATCATAAAACATCTTCACTGCTCTTCCTCTTCATATGGAAAATTAGCAAGGCTATATCAGAGAATCCAAATAGTGGCTATGTATTTTCAACCTATAGAGTTATCTCATGTATTAGGGATAATAATCGACAAGACAATAAATTGGATAATGAAGCTTCCCACTTGGATTATAGATCCTTGATTGTAAAATAATTTGTATCCTTCTTCCCATCTCCTAATTCTTTGATTAATGGTAATTATAAAGTTTTGTGTGTACTATCATTTCAAGGATATTTTTCACATGATTGTAAGCAACAATAAGAAAAGTTCAATTTCCATTCTAACTCTTGTATCTCCACGCACTTTGATGGGCATCTGAAACAACATCCTTTTCATAACTTTATTTTCCCATTTTGTGCCACTTTCCCCATCCTTCCAACCTAATTTTGAGTATAATGATGTATTTTTCCTTAGGTACATTTCCTCATAACTTATGTCATTTCAAGTGGTTTTTCTAGTGTAATTAATGGAATGCTGGCCTTTTATGATCAATAATGAAAGTGTGCTAAGATATTGTTCCAGGAAAAAAGTCACAGGTACTACAAAAGGGTTGCTACAACACTAGAATGTTGTTGCAACACCCCTCAGGCCATTGTTGTGATACTATCATCTTTATCAGGTTGTTGCTGCAACACGTGTTCCAGTTGTTGGAACACGTTTCTAGTTGCTACAATACATTTCCAGTTGTTGTAACACCTACCAGACCATTTCCACAACAACGATTAGTGTCGTTGTTGCAACACCAGCTGTCACCACTGTTGGAACATCCTTGCCATGAGAAACTACACCATTGACCCCCATCCTGGTCCTACCAGTTGTGATAACTTTGATGAGGTGGTTTCCACATATTCAATGGTAGGAACATCATCTTGGAAATATGAGTGGACAATTAGTCCACTATTTTGAGACAACTGGTGGTAGACGAGTTGGGGAAAAAGGATAAAAATACAGTTGGAACTTGGAGGTCACTGATCCAAGATAATTGAGGTGATTGCTTCAATAGATTCTTACCAATTGATGAGGATGCTAAGTCATGAGAATAACCATCTCACCTATCCTGGTCAGATTGTTGAAATTAAATACAAAGCAACTTGAGGAGAGTATATCCTCATGGTTATCCTCAACCTTTCTTTCTAAGAACCCTACTCAATTTGAGTAAAGAGGGGGGATAATTATCATTGTAATCTAAACTTTGTTTCCCAATAATAAAATCATTATTTTGGTTCTTATGTATTTCTTCTGTGTTAATGAGTATCTGAAGTTCAACGTGTGATTGAAGGATTCCGCCAGTTCCTTGTCTAGGGAGGTAGCCCCCCCTCCTTAGTCATGTACTTTTGTACTATTGTACTGTAGCATAGATTTGATTTATGTAGTGATTGATTTCCATATTTCTTATGTTCTTGGTTACTATTTACATTTTGTTGTAATATTAAGGAAAATACTATGTTTCAGTTACTTTCCATTCTAATTGTCTATTTCATTTCATGGTCTAATATTGTGTAATCCTAACACTCAACAACATTTTAGGATAACTTCATGCATATCTCTTTCAATATTATTTGTAGGATTGAAAGGAGGAAAGTATTCTTTGGCACAATCACCATTTAAAATTAGTAATCGACTGAGTGTGTTTTCTGCAATTAGATTAGTTGTCATTTTGATACAGATTTAGGAGCAGAACGAACTGATTAAAAAACTGAATACAATAAACAAAGAGATATGGAGAACAACACAAATATCCAATGAACAATAACTTCTATTGAATGAATGAAATAGGTTGAAACTGTAAAATTGCAGAACTAAAACAACTTGCTCGAATGGTGGTAGCTATCTCTAAGAAGAGATGTGGCCTGTACATGCATCCATTTGAGAAAAATGATTACAATGAGGCTCCAAAGGCATTTTTTAACATTACTCATGAATTCCAAAACCCTAGACATCCAAAAACCTAACCCTAGGAGGTGAAACACAAAAAGTCATATGGGCCCCAATGGGTAAGTTGGTACCTCGACTTACCGGGGTTGTAACTTTTGCATATGATCTCCATTTTAGGCACGTGATAGCTCATTGGAGAGTTATTTTCGAAAAATACTCATTATGTCGTCAAAATCTAGCTTCGTTTATAGTTTGACTATGGAAATCTAGAAAAACATTGTTTAGGGCCCCAAAACGTCCCTGGAAGTACAAAAAGATGTGTTGACATGAAAACATCCAAAATAATCCAGTTTGATTAGGTGGGAGGCCACCAGTCTCCACATGGAATATGTGTATGGATTCAGACAACCTCAGAAGTGTAGAACCCACGATTACAAAGAAGTACATAAGAACATTTTGAACTAAAAATTGTTAAGAGAATCCAATTGGAATAGGTGGGTGGCCACCAATATCCTCTTGGATCAGTCCTCCCCCTAGGAAAAAATGGTCTCCATTGTAGTGAGTTCCCCCATGAAGTGAGGAAAATTTTGGTGAATTTGGTCCCGGGTGAGCCAATTGCATTGGTGTAGGAGCTTCCCTACATTGACAACCTGATAAATTTAGATCCTCTGCTGGTGAGTGCCCTTCACCTATGTGTCCACTATCTGATCATTGGATGCATGTTCCATGTAGTCAGAGTTGAGCTCTATTGGTGTCAGTTGTTCTGTGATCTTTGAGGTGTTCAATAATAGTGGAAAATATGGACGAAGGAGGTCCACAGTGAGAATTGGGTGCAAACCAAGGAAGGGTGGAGTGTTAAGCTCAAAAGAATTGCTACCCACATCCTTGGTGATAGTGTAAGGCCCATAGCGAAGTGGGAATAGCTTTCGATGGGGCCCTGTAAGATTCTCTTTCTGCAAATGTAACCAGACCTTGTCTCCCACCTGAAACTGGTGTGGTACCCTGTGTTGATCATGGCATTTCTTGTACTTAGCATTGTCTTTCTGCAAAAGATCATGGACCTATTGGAGGATGTGTTGAATCCTCTCAATGAATTTGGTGGCTTTGTCAATCTCATAATGAACATGGGAAGAGTCTTTCTGTGTGGTTGCAACAGGTAGCACAACATCAATGGGACCCAAGGGTTGGAATCCTAGCCCCACCTGAAATGGGATATGGTCGATGGAGCTATGGAGATCCATGTTGTAAATTTGTTGAACATAGGGGAGACTCTCATCCCATGTACACAAATGCTTAAAGTTGTACATGCGTAGGATGTGCAAAATCATCCAATTGACAACCTCTTTTTGGACATCGGTTTGGGGGTGGAAAGCAGTGGATTTATTGATCTTGGTTTCCAACAGTGACCAAATACCCAACCAAAATGTGTTGAGGAACATGTTGTCCTAGTCAGAGATGATGGTATGTGGTATCCGAAAATGGAACCACACTCATTCGAAGAAGATATTGGAAGCATTTGTTGATGTGATGTTCTTCTTTTAGGATGTGAGGATGGCCATCTTCGAAAACTAATCAACTACCACAAAAACACAAGAATTTCCTTGCTTGGTGGACAAAAGGCCAGACATGTAATTCATCGAGATGGATTCCCAAGGTTTCTTAGGAGTAGGAATATGGGTGTATAAGCCTTGCTTCTTGATGGTTGACTTGTAAATGGAACATGAAGTGAAATATATGATATACTTGCTGACATCCTGTCGAAGTTTTTGCCAATAAAAATGTTTCCGTAGAACGACCACAATTTTCTCCATGCCAAAATATCCTGCCATTTGATTATAGTGAGCTTCCAAAATAAACTTTGCATGCTCACTTGAAGGAACACAGAGATGGCCCAAATGGAATAACAGTTCATCCTGAATGTCATGAAAATCAATGACATTCGCACCTGTACCCAAGAATTGATAGGTGGTGGCGAAGTCTAGAACTTGTAGATAAAGTTGGTTCCACTCAAATGCCTCATATCCATAGAAATGGAGCACGGTGGTGAGTGCAGCCACGGGAGGTAGAATGAGGAATCCAGTGACATGATTTGTGATCCTTTTCTTATACTTGATGTTCATATGGAACTGCTGCAAGTAGGTGGACCACTTCTGATGGCAGTTGTTCTACAACTTCCCCTGTGTCTATATGAACTGGAGAGTCTTGTGATTAGTGTGGATGCTTGTATCCTTTCCTAGAATGTAATATTTCCATTGATGACATGTGTGTACAATGGAATACATTTCCTTGTCATAGGTGGGGTATTTTTGGACAACATATGAGAGTGTCTCACTATGGTATGCCACCAAATGACCTTGTTGAGTGAGAACTGTGCCTACAACATAGTCAGATGCATCTGTCTCAATCTTGAATGGTTGTTTCATATCGGGAAAGGAGAGTATTAGAGTTGAGCACAAGTGATGCTTCATATCATAAAATTCTCATTATTGTTCCGTCCCCCACATGAACATTTCCTTGCCACCACCCTTGGTCACTTGGATGAGGGCCCATGCAATATGGGAGAATCCCAACATGAATCGTCGGTAGAAGTTGGCTAGTCCCAAGAAGATCTGAAGCTCGGTTAGTGTAGTCAGGGCTGGAAAGTCATGTATGACTTGGATCTTAGATGGATCAACATGTACCACATGCTCATCAACAATGTATCCCAAGTATTAGACCATGTTCATACCAAATGATATTTTTTCCAAGTTGGCATGTAGCTTGTGTTGTCGCAGAGTGCTCAAAAACTGTTTAATATGTTTCATGTGCTCCTCACAAGTTCTGTTGAAGATGAGGATGCAATCCAAATATACCACCACAAAAGAGTTGGTGAAGGGTCTCAATAAATCATCCATCAACCTCATGAAAGTGGATGGTGCATTTGTTAAGCCAAAGGGCATGACCAACCATCGAAGAGACCTTATTTAGATTTGAAAGTTGTCTTCCATACATCAATTGGTTTGATGGGAACCTAGTGGTAGCCATAATTTAGGTCAATCTTGTTGAATAAATTTTCCCCCTTGAGTTGGTCAAGAAGGTCATAAATTCTGGGAATTGGGTACATGTTCCTGAATGTGATTTTATTTAATGATCTGTAATCAATGCAGAGCCGCCAGGTCACATCCTTCTTCTTCACTAGTACAATCGGGCTTCTGCAAGGGGAGGAGATGGGTATGATATGTCCCTTTTGAAGAATCTCTTAGATCTGATGCTTGATTTTATCATTTTCCATTAGCTAGCGATGATATATTGGTCCATTAGGCACAGGTGCACATGAGGTTAGATCAATTGGATCTTTGACTTGCCAATGTGTCGGTACCTCGGTGGGTGAGGAGAATATGTCTCTATACTCTTCCACAATCCCATCCACTTGCTTCTGCTGTAAAGAGAGGCTCTGTGTAGAGGCCACAGATGAGGCAACAACTGTCTTCTTGATGTGAGCATGGATCAAAGAAGAATATGAACTTCCCAGTATGTGAAATGACCTTACTAAATTTCTTAGCAAATATTAAATAAATAGGGGTAGGCAGTGCTACCTCTGGTATCCTGTACAACTATCTACCCAAAGTAATAATAAAACTGTGAGGTATAGACTCATACACAACACGACGCTTCCAAAAATGTGGTTGTCCTAAAAGTACATCACAAACTTTAAGGGGAGAAATATCACAAAATACCTCATATTTGAAAGGCTTGATGTCGTAGGGAAGAAAACATTGGTGTATGACACATAGATCTCTTCCTTGACAAAGCCAACCAATGCTATAGGGATACAGGTGTGGTGTCACTGACAGGTCCAACTACTTGATGACCTCTGTTGAGATCAGGTTCTTCTGACTATCGCTGTTGACAATGAAATGAAGCAGATCCCCCTTTACCCACATATGTGAGTGAAAGAGGCGTTCCCCTTCCTATGGTTCTTCTGGTTTGCTTGGCTATAATTTGGTGGTAGCGACAGTGGCACTGGGTTCAAAATCGATAATTTTCTTCCCTCCTTCTAGAGTTGATTTGGATTTAGAATCATCCTCTGACTTGGAAGCCTTCAACTCGACCATGAGTGACTTCTTGGAGTGACATTATTCATTGTTCTGCGAAGGGATTTTATGGTATTCACACCATTTTCATGTGTCCTTCTTCGACTTCTCAGTACCCTTCTTGTGTTGTGGCTTGGATTGGTTTCCCTTAGAGTGGCCATATTTTCTTTGTCCCCTGTTGTGTGGGTTGGGGTCGCCTTTTCCCTGCTTTAGCTATGAGGAGTTTGGAGATCCAAACTCTCACCTCTTTTGCTTAAATTTCTACTCTATCTTGACAACATATCTATAAGTCGTACCTAATGATGCGTTGTCCAGAAACTCCATTTTTGTTTGAATATATCTATGCAAACATATGTGGTATTTAAGCACTAGATGTCTCTTAGAGTCTTTGATACCCAATTTAGTGTGTAGGGTATGCAAATTATTGGTGAAATATGGTACTGTCCGGTCCCTTTCCCGACGCAGGGTGGTCCATCTAGTGTACTGGTTCTCATAGCTTCCAACAGGGTAGTATTGTTCTTTAATGGAATCTTGGAAGGAATCCCATGTAGGAGAGACCAAAAATATTGTAGATTCCTCTATGGCCCTTTTCTCAGAGTAAGTATCCCACCAATCCTTAACATGGGGGACAACTTTGAGGAGTGAAAAAGTAATCTTTTCACTATCGGAAAAATTGTGGACCAAAAAATACCCTTCGATCAGATTCAACCATTTATCTACAACATACGCATCTATTAGTCCTTCAAATAATGGAATATCAAAATTTACTTGTACCTTGAAGGGGGTTGCATGGCCACTTGATGAAGATGCTTCTCCTATGCGAAACCATCGAAGGATCTGTGTAAAGTTGTCCATCATTTCATTCCTTGTCGTATAATGTCTTCCTCGAGAAACATTTTAAAAGGATATCCTGCTCCATAATTTTTCTTTTACTCCCCCATGGGTTTTTTTCGAGCTCAGTGCAACCGATATTGCAAATGCTTGATTGGTTTGAGTCCAAACTTCTTGTACCCAGATCTTTTCGGGGACATGCATGAAGAAAAATAAATGAAGAGAAGACTGCTATGATACCACTGATCTGGATTTAGGAGCAGAATGAACTAATTAGCAGAATGAATACAATAAACACAGATATCCAATGAAAAATATCTTCTATTGAATGAATGAAATAGGCTTAAACTGTAAAATTGCAGAACTGAAACAACTTGTGCGAATGGTGCTAGTTATCTCTAAGAAGAGATGTGCCTGCTACGTGCATCCGTCTGAGTAGAATGATTACAATGAGGCTCCAGAGTCATTTTTTAACATTATTCATGAATTCCAAAACCCTAGACATCCAAAAACCTAACCCTAGGAGGTGAAATGCCAAAAGTCATGTGGGCCTCGATGGGTAAGTTGATACCTCAACTTCTTGAGGTCATATATTTTGCATATGACCTCTATTTTAGGTGCGTTATAGCCCGCTGGAGAGGTATTTTCGAGAAATACACATTACACCATCAAACTCTGAGTCTATCCACAATTAGACTATGGAAATATAATTAGGACCCCAAAAATTCCCCCCAAAAGAACACTGTTTAGGACCCCAAAATGGCCCTAAAAGTACAAAAAGATGTGTTGACATGAAAACATCCAAAATAAGCAAATTGGATTAGGTGGGAAGCCACCAGTCTCCACCTGGAAGATGTGTAGGGATTTAGAAATCCCCAAAAGTGTAGAACCCATGATTACAAAGAAGTACAAAAGAACGTGTTGAGCTAAATGTTTTCAAGAGGAGCTAGTTGGAATAGGTGGGTGGCCACCAATATCCACCTGGATCACATTTCAATTACATTCAAATGGGGGTTACATCACTAATTTATTCTAGTCTCGATGAATTAGATTAGTTTTCATTTCAATTACATTCAATCGAGGTTACAACACTAAGTGATTCTAGGCTAGTTGAATTGTATAACCTTGCTTTTAATTCTTGTAGTTTTCCACTTAGTTGGGGGTTACAACACTAAGTGCTTTATTTGAAATAGTTTAGACTGTAAATATTTTTATAGTTTGTTGTCCTTATAATTGGTGACTTTGTTAAAGATATATTGAAATCTTCATCTAATCATTTTCTCTTTCTACAACTTTGTAGCTAGAACAATGTTTGAATGCTTTTCCCTAGCACATATAGTTCTACACAAGTTCTACATGAATCCTAGATTGATAATTAAATGAATAATATTTCTAATTGTCTTTCTAATAAATTATAAAGGTAATTAAAAATCCTATAATTTTTGCCGCCATTTCTAGGGAACTATCAAAAGTGAAAATTATTTATTTCCTTCCTCTAGAAGCATATTTATCTAGGAGGATTTGTTTGTTTCTGTGTGATTTTCTTTGGTGCCTTATTTCAGCTAGTTTTTGAAGTTGGTATGTTTTTTTTCAACATGTGTGCTGGTTCTATTTAAGATAGGGTGTTTTTCAAAATATCATGAAAAGAAGTAAAGACACAAAAGGTCAATTCAATAGTTTTGCAAAAAAGCCCCCACAAATTATCATTGCAAGGAAACAAACTCAAGGAGGAGAGGGATCCAAAAATCTCAGTTACTCGATGCCAAAAACTAGTTATTTGGCTAAAATAAATCTTGAACCTCCCTCAGTAGAACCAACACACTCATCCCAGGCTATATCCTGAGTACATAGATAAATATTGTTTCCCGAGAACTCTCCCAAACAAACAGTTGAGCCAGGACTTCGAAGCACCTATTGCCCTCATCAATCCTACAGAGTTCCTAGAGTAGTAGGAGGACAATTTCCTATGTTTTGTAAGAAAAATGGCTCAATAAACAAACCGAGAAGTGAAGATCCAATCCGTCACCTTCGAATTTCCAATAAAAAATACAGATGGGGTGATTCAAATGAATAATACTTCAGTCTAAATTGACAAACTTTCATGGGACATATTTTTGTTCGAATTTGAAATCCTCTACAAAAATTACGATTACATTTTTATTCTCACAAGATGAATCTCTTTCCAACCACCCTTAATAATGTTGCTCTTTGATGGTTCATGGGACGTGGAAAGAACTGCCTCACTACATGGGAACACATGAGAAAGGTGTTACTCAAAAAATACTAGGACTACTACAAGGATAAGGATCGTTGAGAAGAAGTGTTCAAAATGACTCAAAAGGAGGATGAGAGCATGGAATAGTTCATGGAATGCTTCAAGTACAATTTACAATGGCCAAGACAAATCCGGTTAGACCTAGATACCAAACGAATCTTGCTGCTAAGAGGGTTTAGAGATGACTTTATTGATATCTTGTAATTTATGGGAAGTGGTGATATATACCATAGTCTTATGAAGTTATTTTAGAGTTGTGTCAAAGGTACTATAGAGGGACTTCACAGCCAGGAAAAGATACAAGAGACACATTGAAAAGGATTAATAAGACATCTAATATGGGATTCACTCGAGCCAAGATTGGGAATACACTGAAGGATTTCAAAATGGATATACTTAGTTCCATAATCTCCCAGTTACATACTCTACAATTGAAAAATAAACAAGACGAGGCAAAAGTGGCCTTAACTATTTTTTCCCAAAATGTAGAAAAAGTCATCCATTGAAGGAGTGTACACTCGTCCAAATCAAAATATGTGGGATATATGAAGAAGAACACTCCACTAGCAAGTTCCCCTCCTTACCTGGTTTAAAAGAAGACTATCATGAAGCAAGTGGTGAGGACAATCAATTGTGTATTATCACACAAAAGCAATCATAGTAGCCCCAAAATCAAGGTATGTCTCAAGACCAATATCAATATTTCAATTCTTATTGGAATAACACATCCATGCAATATGCTTCCCAATAGTGGTACCCATATAATCCCACCAATTCACATTGGATTTCTTCATCACCCCAAAATAATGATTGGGCATATGGGTGGAGAAACCCACCTTTTGGGGGGCCTCAACAGTCACTACCACAACAACCTATATCCCCCCAACCTCAACCACAAATACAACAACCTAGCCAATATCCTCCTTGACTATAACTCATTACATAACCTATCCCTAATCCCAATAACAAACCAACATAACAATCATATGCTATTGTATTTCCATTTTACCTCGCTTACGCTATCTCTTCCTTGGAATGTCAAGATATACACTTAAGATCCGGGAAAACCATAAATAATCTAGCCTCACTGGAAACTGTAGAGGACTATGAGTAAGAAGCTCCACTTGAAAATCATTCAACTGAACAACCACCATTCTTTGAACTCAGATCAAAACAATAAGGTGGTTCGAAACCCACCTTTTCCCAAAAGACTAAATATCAACAAACCTCCTACTCAAATGAAATTCAACTTCTAGGGAAACTCAAGAATGTGTGTTCATGAATACCTCTCTACCAAGCTATCAAATATTTCCCAATGTACTCAAAATTAATTAGGGAGTTATTCCTACAAAGACCGAGAATAAAAAGGAAGGATCCCCAGATGGTGCATGTGATAGGAAAATTTGTAGACTTAATGCTCGATGGAGTTTATAGAGGAAAATATTTAGACCCTAGTAGTCCCATAGTTGATGTTCAGATCAATGGGACCACCATCCTTAATACCTTAATTGACGTGGGGGCCTCCATCAACATCATGACTTGAGAAACCATGTGAACCTTAGGGTTGACAGGCCTTATAAAACCCCAACAATATTACAGCTAGCAGACGAATCCACTGTAAAACTAGAGGGCATCATAGAAGAGGTAGTAATCTCAGTGGAATCTTGGGAGTATCCTGATTGTTTTGTGGTCCTAAAACTGAATATTTCCTTGGGTGGCTACTCACTGATTCTGAGATGGCCATGGATGGAAACCGTTGATGCCTATATATGTTGTAGATCTGGGAGCATGACAATTTCTCATTGAAGTTCAATAGAGAAAATTTCTTTGTACCCCCATCCAATCCCAATATTGACCCAAAAGAACCTATTTGGGTGGGTGATGGGGAGGATGAGGATGAATAGGCTTCCCAACAAGTACTTTCATTACATCGATACCTTGCTATCGGAGAAAAGATGGAAAATGATGAAATCAATGATTTCATAGTTGTTTCCTCATCATCTTCCCAACATAGACTTAATCAGATCCCAAGCATAAATAAAAACTCTCTATGGATGATGCACCACCAATAAAAAATAGATACCCATTGTTGAAATCCTTAAGTCTCTTATCGAATATGTAGAGATTATCCTATGAAAGTTTTTTAACATTAAATAGGCACTGTTTGAGCCAAAAAAGAAAGAAATAATTGAGATCCTAAGGAAGTACAACAATGATTTCTCCTGGGACTATACAAATACAAGTGGAATCCACCCAGACTTATTTCCACACCTTATATACATCAAAGAACAATACAAATCTTTTTCCCAAACACAATGCAATATGAACCCAACATTGAAGGAGATAGTTAAGGAAGAACTACATAAACTACTCTTCATAAATTTCATCTATCCTATCTCTGATAGCCAATGGGTCTTCCCTCTCGTTATATTTCCAAAAAATAATTGTAAATAAAGGATCTTTGTTGACTATAGGGAGTTAAAATATCCACCCACAAGGACCATTTTCCCCTACCCTTTATCGACCTAATGTTGGACACATTGGCCTGGAAGAAACACTTTTCTTTCCTTTATGGGTTTAATGGCTAAAACCAAGTTCAAATTGCACCCGAGGATCAATATAAGACCACATTCACTTTCCCATGGGGAACATTTTCATATTGGGTGCTTCCGTTTGGACTTTACAATGCTCTAGCTACCTTTCAGAGGGCAGTTCTTGGTATATTTTCTTATCTCATTGACAAATGCATAGAATTATATATGGATTATTTAATGACATATGGTAACACCTTCATATCATCTCTCATTCACTTAGAGAAAGTACTTAAGAGATGTGTGGCTTCCAACTCTTTTCTCAACAATGAAAAATGTGCTATGATGTTAATAGAAGGTATTTTCCTAGGGAATCAAATATCTCTAGTAGGTATACATGTCGATCCATCAAAGGTAGAGGTAATACTTAGTCTCCCTCCCCAAGAAATGCAAAAAGAGGTAATAAGTTTTCTAGGAAATTTTGAATATTATAGACGCTTTATGGAAAATTTTGTAAAAATTGCATGCCACTTATTCCTATTACTCAAAAATGATGTTGAATTCAATTGGATTGACAGGTTCCAGAGAAGTTTTGAAAAACTAAATGATACTATACTGGTCCTTTCCATTTCACATATCTATGGATTCATCAGACACCACCATTGGAGTTATGCTTGGACAACAAGAAGAATCATGTAATCCATATGCAATATACTTTATCAGTATATTGCATAAATAGACCGTCGACAAGAAACGCCGACATTCTATTGGCAAAACTGTGGCTAATCCGATCAACACTGAGGAATTTTACACCTACTGAGCTAAATTATATAGTCACAGAAAAATAGTTTCTTGTCGTCGTCCATGCTATAAATAAGTTTCACCATTACATAATTGTATATCTTTAATCATACACATATATAATTATTCCATAATATATTTGATTAATAAACCTATCACTCATGGCAGGGTGACTAGATGGTTAATATTGTTACAGGAGTTAGAGATTACCATCATGGAAAAACCAGGGAAAGATAACATTGTTGTTGACTTCCTTTCCTGACTTGTCAATGATGGGAATGCACCCCTATTCAAGGACACATTTCCTGATGAACACCTTTTTGCAATATCTACTAACTCAATGTGGTTTGTAGATGTTTCTAATTACTTAGCCACATGAAAACTTCCATCAAAACTATCACCAAAAGAAAGACAAAGGGTCATCATGAAAAATTGCAGGTATTCCTAGATTGAAGGATGTCTTTTTTACATGGGACTGGATTTTTTCATTCGATGTTGTATAAGGGAAGAATATATTTATGAAATCCTGAAGGCATGTTGTGATGGGAACCACATAGGACACTTCACAAACAAAAGAATAGGCTATAAAGTACTTCACTATAGATACCACTAGCCCACTATCCACCCAATGACAAGGAGTATGTAAAAAGGTGTGACAACTTCCATAGGATAGGATGCCCAATTCAGTTAGATGAAATGGCTATACATACACAATTGGTAGTGGAACTTTTTGAGAAATGGGCCCTTGATTTCATACCACCTATTAACCTTCCATCCCAATAAAAATCCTACATCCTGGTTTGCATAGACTACGTTACAAAGTTGATTGAATCAAAGGCCCTCCTGGCAGCAACATAATAAGTTCCAGAAACATTTCTCGATAGAGAAATTTTTATCAAGTATGGGATACCTAGGGAAATTGTTACAAATGGGGGAGCCTAATTTACCTCTAGGAACATTATAACCATTACATATCTCTACTAGATTAAGCACATGATAACTACTAGGGTATTTTTATGGGGAAAAAATCACCAATTAGCTATTTTTTAACCACTTTTTGAAGAAAACAATATTCACCAACTTTGTTAAAAATTCTCCTATTTTTTACATAAATATTATTAAATTGATAATATTTGCCAAAAAAATACTAATTTTAATAGTAAATTATATGTTATTATTAAATATTCACCTATAGATTATATGTACGATTTTCAAACCAAAATAGTCACCTATAGTACTATACATAGGTATAATATTTGAATCCTTACAAAATACCCTGATAACTATGCCATATCATCCACATGCTAATGGGTAGGTGGAAGGGATGAATAAAGTCCTTGAGAACATCTTGAAAAATATTGTTCAAATTCATCTCAAGGATTGTGTAGATAAACTTCCAGGAACATTATGGGCATACATAACCACCTAGAAAAACACCACAAGATGCACTCCATATGATCATGTGTATGGGAAGAGAACTATTTTTCCCATAGAGATCAAAGTGAAAACATTGAGGATTGCACTTCAACTAGGAATGGATTTTTTTGAAGCACAACACCAACTCCTTCATCAACTTAACGAATTGGATGAACTTTTCCTATCTTATTTTGATCATACGTTCGTCATTCAACAACAAAGAGCTAATTGGAATGACAAGTTCATAAAGAATAAGGAGTTATTAGTTGGACATTGGACCTTGTTATTCGACTCGAGAATCAAATACTTCAAGGGGAAGTTTCGTACTTGATGGTTGGGCCCCTATGAGATTGATGTTGTATATGATAATGGGGCAGTAACACTATAAACCATAGATGAATCTAGAACTCCATTGATGACCAGTGGGAACATAATCTGACTGTACAAAAAGCCTCTATCTAGGGAGGCCTTTTTAAGGAGTATAAGCAATGGCTGGGGAAATAATGACCTTGATATTGTTCACACAAGTGGATCCCCACCTGTTGAATAAAAAATAAAACAAATTATAATAATGTCTTAATCATGAAAACTCTTTTAGGGAGAAATTAGGAAGGTAATGTGTGAAAACCACTTAATGGTAGACATTACCCAAAAAAATAAAAAATAAATGAATAAATATTGTTTGTATTATTGTAATAATTCATGAACAATGGGGAACTTCCAAGATTTCTATGATGGTTATGTGAGGCCCCCATTGTTCATGAAACTACAATTTTTATTTAATTCTTTTGAGTTGCATGATCTCTCCAATATTTTTTTGAGTTGCAAGCATTCAGATCACAGAAACATGTTGTCGCCACACCAACCTATTGCTACAACACCTTACGATCTTTTTGTTGCAACACCCTGTGACCTTGTTGTTGCAACACCTCATGATTTTGCAACACCTCATGATTTCACAACACACAACCAATGAAAAAGAAAAATATCTATTTTTGAAATACCATATGTTCGTGCAACACCACTCGATTTTGCAAAATCCCGTAATGTTACAACACCTCTAATTCCATGACATACTGTGACACCTGGCCAACACTGAAATGATAATTTCATTTCTTCATCGTCATATGATGTTGCAACCCTTCATGATGTGGTGACACCTTCCGACGTGGAAACATCCCATCCAAAGGCTGCAACACTGCAACACCATGTCATTAATGCACCACCATTTGATATGACCCAACAACCAACACACAGTCTGTGATGATAGGCCAACCAAGCATGGAAAAACAAGTGAAATCAATACATGGAGTAAGAATTAAAGGTACATGCTCCCCTTGTACGCATTACATACCACTTAATTGACATATGGTTGATGTTATTTTCCTAACCCTCTTACCATGTGAAACCACTTATTTTCCTTAAATAGTCATCATTTCCATTTATTACCATCCATTACCCATGTGTCCTACCTGTCCACCCACCAATCCCATGACATAAAATATTGTATAACTTAACCACCTCACTACCGCCATTTCAATATGATAGCATTTTGTTTTAATTTCCTATCACCTCCGTTGGATTATTACTTTCAAAAGGTGGTGAACTCATGTTTTTCATTATTTCTCCTTGACCGAAGCACTGGAATACCTCCTTTATGACCAAGTCAGTGAAGTTTCAATTCCTCTATAAAATTCTGTTGTGAAAACCACGGGTGGCCCCATCATATGTCACGATCCAGATGCATTCCTGTTAAGAGTCGATGATGAGGTATGGAGAGTCTTCTAGGTTGTGGGATGGACGATTTACATCGAAATATTATAGGGGTTCAATGAGAAAGTTGCTCTGGAGTTTTCACTCAGTATGCAGGAAAACATGGCTCAAGTCAATAGATTACCAATAACATTGGATGAATAAGTGATAGCCATAGTAACAGGGATACCACAAGAGGGAAAATGATGGTTTTTTTAGAAATTGGCATTACCCACTGTAAAGGACAAATTATTGGAAGTAGGAGAAGAATTATCAAAAAAAGGGAATGGGTTTGACAGAAACTCCCTATCTCTGATCTGGGAAAAGTTTGCATGCCACATCCAGAAATACTTCACTTGTGAAGTATTCCACAAAATCATCTTTTGGTATCACCTAAATCTCTTTAACCACCTTTGATGCAAAAGGTTAGTCAACATCCCCTTCTTTCTTTGTAAATCTTCCAACAAATGCCTCACAATGTTCAGTGGGCCAAGCAACCATGGGATTTCCTCTCTCACCATGGGATTTCTAACATCCTTGTAATTCATGCACTAGAAAAATTAGGCCATGCATGATAGGACCTCGTGAGTCTTCCTCCACTAATTGCAAAAACTGAAGGAGAAATAAATGCAACACATGTTGTAATACAAGAGATTGAAACAATAGGTCTAAGACAAAATTCAGTGGAGTAGAAGAAACACCAAGAAACCTCCCATGACCATGATGACAGCACACCCCTGAAAATAAAGTACCGACCCATGAGAAAAAGAAAAGATAAAATACTTCCCAAGATAAAAATTCCAAAGAATAAAAGGACATGGCCCTCATCCAAAAAAAAGGCCTTGTTGTAACATAAGAACCAACAAAAGGAGGGAACATACATAAGTAGCACCTGTTGTAACATAAGAACCAACAAGAGGAGGGGAACATATAGAGGAAATTCTTGTTGTTACACAAGAACCAACATGAGAAGTGGAGCCACTAGAATAAGAGATAGAAGAGGAAGACTCTATTGCAACACAAGAACCAACGAGAGAAGTGAATGAAGAAAATATTCCTACAAAGACAAATGAATACCTTGATGAAACAAAATAACCAGCATGTGAAAATGAAAACCATGTTGCAACACAAGAACCGACAGGTGAGGGAAAATACTTTGTTGCAACACAAGATCTGATAAAGTATATGAAGGGAGAACATGATGCAACATCGAAGGCCACGAAGGAAATCAATCACACTATGCCATCCAAGAAAATAATTCTCAAGCACAAAATACATCAACTCATTTCAGGTAACATCTTAAGGCCATTGCACTCTGTCCTTATGTAGAAAAATATTAATTTAAGAAGAATGAATAAAAAACTGCAAAGGAAGGTGAAGATATTAAGGGGCAAATTAAAAGGGGGGAAAACAAGCCTTGATTGCCTCAACCAGGTGGATGATTTTAGCCGACAAGTATGTAATAAACTTGAAGAACGATTGGCTAAACCAGCTCCAAAGGAAGAAAAATGTTGGAAGAATAGTAGTACTCATGGAAAAGAGTGGATGTTGAAAGCCAAACTGAGGGGATATTTATCGAAGATTGAGGAGACCAAACATAGGAAGTAATTCGTCTTGAGTAGATATATGAGGAAACTCAAACCCATGGGATCTTAACTAAGGACTGAGGAGATCAAACAGAGGAGGTAATACCCCTTGAGAGGGTATATTAGGAAGCTCATATGGAGGGACCTTGTATGAAGGATGTTACAGTCCAAACATACATTGATGATGATTTTTGGATGAGGGACAACCTGGACAAATGGAAAAGTATGGTTTAATATTAAGAAGAAGGTGTTGATTATTTGGGTTGGTTGTCATTGATGTCAACCCTTGAAGAAAGTCTGGTAGCAAATTCCAGTAGCACAAAGGTTTGGGTAATGGACCTTAGTTTGTTTGATGGATAATGGTATGAGTTTTGATATATTTTCAGGTAAGACTATTCCATATGGATAGTACAAGTCATTCCATTTCTGGTGGTATGTGGAACGTCACATAACTCCTCACGGTTAGAGAGTTACGGCCATATGAAGTTGGAGAACCCTCATGAGTTATCTAGAAGCCCTAAAAGGTCAAAGTAGTCAAAGTGGTTTAAGAGATTTTAGAAGGTAAATAATAAAGTGAAGTTATGAGTGTACTATAATTCAAAGTGAATACAAAATAAATTATTTAAATAATAAAGTTAATGGATAAATTAGAAGTGGGTTAACCCTAAAATAAGGAAAGTGGGTTAAGATGGTTAAAAGGTAACCCCTTGAGGAAGCTACATGAAAGTATAAATAAGAGGAAAGGCTCTCTAATTTTAATCACACTTGAGAATATTGAATATCTATCGGTGACTGAGGTAGCCAAAGGATATCTAAGCCAAATTTCAAAGGGAAGGTGAAGTAAAGAAGGTCGAAATTCAAGGGAGGATAAATTCTTTTGATGATGATTTCTAAGGTATGTTATTTATAGGTCATCTCACCATTTTCAAAATAATGTTTTTTATAGAATGATTAATACAATGAAATTGGGAGGCCGTTGAGGAAACATATCCAAGTAGTTGTGGTACAAATTTCATCTTTTGGGTCGTTGTATTTTTGGAGTTACACGCCGTGGAAACTAGGGTTTGTGGATCCAAATTCAGTAAGAACACATGTATTGGTTAGAGTACATGCTGTAGTATGTTTTGTACAATTTTCATATCCATACAAAAAATATTCCGTGCAGGGCATGCTCTACAATTTCTCTCTCTAGAATAAGCTAGAATTCAACAAGGTATGTCATTTTTGCTATACATCCGTTTCTTAGAGGTTCCAAGTAGTGACACCTGGAGGAATTGCATTAAACACACTGAAGAAAATTGTGTACCATTTTTAGATCTTTATTCATTACATGTACATAGTTATGATTATTGCAAGTTAGGGTTCTTGACTAATATAAAATTAGTCATGTGAGACTAAAGTAAAGTTTGATCAAAATTCTAGTCTCTTGTTGTTAAAGTTAAGGAAAGTTTGTAGGTATGTGATCATATACACCATGTATATTACAGAGTTACAAAATATATTTGGATGATGAAATTGATGAGGGATTTTGGTTGAGGTACATGTTGGGTACATGGTTGAGACAAGTAGTTGATGAGTTGGCACATACATGAGGTGTATAGTTGATGATGTTGGTACATATTGATGAGTCATATTTTATGTGTATTTGATGCATGATTGGTACATATTTGGTGCATGGTTGATGCACTTGTTTATGGTACAGGATGATTACAGGTTGTTTGGTATAGGTTGATGCATTGTTGATGCACTTTTTCATGGTACAGGTTGATTGGTATAGGTTTTTACAGTGGTATATCTCACAGTGATAGTGTGAAAGTGGTTCCATGATTCTAATTCTACATCAGGGTGGTTGGACGGGGTAAGGGCAGAAGGTTGTAGCCACCTTCCAGTTATATCCAGAGAACATAGGGGGTTGTGTCCTCCTTTTGGTTGTATCCAGAGAATTGGGGATTTGGAGCTTCCCTTAGGTTGTAGCTTGAGAAACTAGGGGGTTGGAGCCTCCTTTCAGTTGCAGTTGGAAAAAAACTGAAGTTGGTGCTTCCAATGAATGTAATTCTTCAAGACATATAAGAAAAAGAATTATGTGGTTTTGTTCCGCTTTGGGTTTTCACATAGAAACATTGGTGTACTTTGTATGTGTATGATTGTTCATTTTTTCATTATTTATTTACTCTGCAATTATTGGATTATCATGCTACATTGATATAACACTTGTATTTTATGGTGAAAAATGATTGAATTGCTCTATTATTGATTCACCCCCCCTAGTAATCCAACAATTGGTATCAGAGTAGGTTCCTTCAGAAATTAGTTTAGCCATTGAAAGGTAGATCATGGAGAGCAACAACATGTATAAAATGGAATACCATAATTTGATGGACATAAGTATGCATTTTGGAGCAGAATAATGAAAACATATATACAGGCACAGGGATTTGAAATTTGACAATCAGTTGTAGATGGATATAAAGAACCAGCAGTTCGGTCGACAAATGAAAGAGCAATTAAACTCAGGCAAAATAATTCGAAAGCCATAAATGCACTTCTGAATGGTCTTTGTGAATCAGTTTAAACCAAAGTTATACATTTTAAATCCGCTAAAGATATTTGGGACGAGCTTCAAAATATTTATGAAGGAGATTCAAAATTCAAAGAAACAAAGCTTCAAACTTATAGAGGTTAGTTCGAACAACTAAAGATGAAGGAAGATGAGAATATTGCATCTTACTTCTTATGAGTCGATGAAACAGAAAATGAAATCATAGGATTGGGAGAACAAATTAAGTAATCTGTAATTGTTCAAAAGGTACTAAGATATCTTCCTATGATATTTGATCCTAAGATATTAGCCCTAGAAGAAAGAGCAGATATAGACTCAATAAGCATGGAAGAACTACATGGAATATTCATAGCATATGAAATGAAAACTGAACAGGAAAATCTAGATATAAAAGAAACCGCTTTCAAAGCATCCAAAAGGTCAAAACAAAAGGGAAAGAAAAAGAAAAAGAACATAGCAACAACAGTGACATCTCGGAAGATAATGAATAAATGACCAACTTTGTCAGAAGATTGAACAAGGGAACCAACGACAGATATAAAGGTAAGTTTCCTTTGATTTTTTTTAATTGTGATGGTATTTGTCATTGTGATAACAAATGTCCTCTTAAGAAAAATAAGAGGAATGATGTAGATTACTCAAATAGAAAACAAACATATAAAGGAGAAAGAACCACAAAGAAAGTTTTCAAGAAAAGCTTATGCACCAAAGAAGACATCTCATCATCAGATGAAGATGAATTCAGTGACAGTGAGACAGAAAGTGTTCTATTCATGGCAGTAGAAGACTCTGACAAAGAAGACACCAAAGAAGAATATGAAGAGGCCGAAGAAGAATATGAAGAGGAAGAAGTTTACTATTGAGAATAATTGTTGTGTGCCATAGAAGTTATAAGAAGAGAAAAGAAGAAAAACAAGAAGCTACAAAAGAAGCTAGACAAGAAAGAAGACACTCATGAACTAGAACAAATGATCACAAATTTGAAGGTTTAAATATAAGAAAATAAAATAATTGAAGAAGAACTCAAAGAACAACTGGAAGAAAGAGACAAGATCATTGGAAATTTAAAAAGCAAAGATTGTCACATTAATAAAGGGTCTTCAAAAAAAAAATATGCAGAACAACTCAAAAATTTTGGATGGCATTATCAATAGTCAAAAACCTCATCATGACAAGTTCGGACTTGGATACAATCAGACAGAAAAGGGATCAAGCTCCAAAAAAATAGAGCAAGAAACATATCCAAAAAGCTATGAAAAAACAATCAAAGGGGATAGGAAGATCTACAAGGAAGATTATAGGGATGCTCCTCCACTGAGAAGATTCATATTTTAGAATCAACAATTGACAGATAGGTCTCAGGAACAAGAAGGATTCAGAAGAGCAAATCCTTTAAGAAGATCTTCAACTCCTAGGTATCAAACTATGTTTTTTGGTTTATGTTATGAATTTAATAATTTTGGACATAAATCTATGAATTACAGAGCTAACAATAAGAACATAAACAAATTTGAAAGTCATACACAAAAGGGTTATCCAAGAAGGCCTAGTGAAACAAAGAGAATAAGTTACAATATGTTTGAATCATTGAGCACTTAAGTGGAATGCTAGAAAGTCAAACAACTTTGGACACATGACTAAAGATTGCAGAATGGCAGTTCCTCCTAGAGAACCAAAACAGAACAACAACATTCAGAGACAGGAACCTCAGAAGAGAACATGGATAAGAAAGCAAAATCAGTATAGCAATGAAGAATGCACACTTGCTCTACAAGATAATCAAAAGAAATGTGGTTGGTATGTTGACAGTGGCTATTCAAAACACATGACAAGTGATAAAGATAGGTTTATTACATTAAGAAAGGAAAGAGATGGATCATACTCCTTTGGAAATGATGATTCAACTAAAATCATTGGAAAAGGCACAGTCAAAATTGGAAACAAGGAATTGGTAGAAAATGAAATGGATTCAAAAATCAAATGTTTGAGATATGATAATGGAGGATATTTCACTTCAAATGAATTTATGGACTACTATAGAAAGAATGGAATAAAAAGGAAATTATCCGTTACTAGGACACCTCAACAGAATGGAGTTGTTGAAATAAAGAACAGGATAATACAGGAAATGGCTCGAACAATGTTAATGGATTCCAAATTGACAGATATCTTTTGGACACATGCAATGCATAGAATGGTTCACATTCAAAACAAAGTAATTTTCAGAAACAAAAATGAAAAAACTCCCTACGAGCTATGGAAGGGAATACCAACAAATGTGAAGCACTTCAGAGTATTTGGAAGCAAATGCTACATCAAACGAGAAGATGGAGGAATGGGAAATTTTGACTCTCATGTGGAAAAAGGTGTACTTGTTGGTTACTCAAGTACAAGGAAAGTATACAAGTGTTACAATATGAGGTTGAACAAAGCTGTGGAAAGAATCAATGTAACAATTGATGAAACAGGTGGACGAGAATTAAAGGAAGAAGAAAATGAATCAATGGAACAACTTTATGAAGAAGAAGTAGAATATGAAGAAGAAGTAGAAAGGAAGATGAAGAGGATCAGATAGAAGTAGAAGAGAAAGTTTAGAAAGTTCCTCCAAAGACACCTAGCAAACGAATAATCATCCTTCAGATCAGATTATCAGAAACAAAGATGCATGAGTTGAGACTAGAAGACGAATCCATTCACCAGAACAAACACACCTAGCACTCTCATCCACGATTGAACCAAAAAGTTTTGAAGAGGCCAACAAGGATGAATTTTGGAATAAATCCATGGATGAAGAATTGGATCAAATAGAGAAGAATGACACTTGGGAATTGGTTCTAAGAACAAAGAATAAAAATGTGATTGGCATAAAGTGGGTATTCATAAATATATTGAATGAAGATGGACAGGTTACAAGGAACAAAGTTAGATTGGTATGTTAAGGATACACACATGTTGACATAATCGACTTTGAAGAGACCTTTTCTCTAGTTGCCATAATGGAAGCAATCTGATTGCTCCTAGCTTATGCATGCTCCAAGAATATTAAAGTGTATCAGATGGACGTGAAATCAAATTTTCTGAACGAGGAACTTGAAGAAGAAGTCTACATTGAACAAAGAGAAGGATTTCAGTTGTCATAGAACGTAGATTATGTGTGTAAATTGAAGAAGGCCTTGTATGGTCTAAAACATTCTCTTAGATCATGGTACTCTAGAATGGATAAATATCTACGACATGCAGGGTTTAGAAAAGGAAGTGTAGACAACAACCTCTACATCAAGGTATCTCAAGATAGTATTTTATTATTTGAAGTTTATGTTGATGATATTATTTTTGGAAGCAATGATGATAGGTTAAGCCAAAATTTTCAAAGGATATGAAGAATGAATTTGAAATTTCATTACTCGGAGAACCATCCTTCTTTCTGGGTCTTCAGATATGTCAAAGAAACCAAAGAATTTTTATTTCTCAAACTAATTATATCAGAGAAATGACAAAGAAGTTCGTAATGGAATATTTCAAACCAGTTACCAGTCCTATGCAAATCAGTTACAAGTTGAGCAAAGATGATGATTCAAAGTCTACAGACCAACAGAGGCAATATAGGTCAATGATTGGTAGCTTACTATATGTGACAACATCCAAAATAGATGCAATGCAGGCAGCTGGACAAGTGGCACGGTTTCAAGCAACACCAAAGGAATCACATGTATTAGTAGTGAAGAGGATTTTCAAATATCTCAAAGGAACAAAAGAGTTTGGATTATGGTATCCAAAAGGAAAGGATCTATCACTTATTCCCTACACATGTGTAGATTGGGCAGGTTGCATTGAAGACCGACGAAGCACCAATGGAGAAACATTCTACTTGGGTGAGTGTTTAGTATCATGTTTAAGCAAGAAACAATCATCAATATCCTTATCTACAGCCGAGGCATAGTATATTGCAACAACAACATGTACATAGGTTCTATGGATGAAACAAAATCTGACATAACAAGTTGAGTATGATGATCCCATTCCAATCTATTGTGATAATACAAGCGCCATCAATATCTCAAAGAAACCGATGATGCACTACAAGACGAAGCACATTCCAATAAAGTATCACTTTCTATGGGAAGAGGTTGCCGAGAAGAACATCAGAGTTGAATATGTGGGCACAAAAGAACAAGTGGTAGAAATCTTTACAAAACCTCTTCCAAGAGAAGCCTTTGAGTATCTTCATCAGAGATTCGGAGTAATTTCTACTCCAAAATGAATTCTTTTGAATGCTTATCTTATATGTCTTATATGTACACAAGGAAGCACCATAAAGAGGAAAATTCAGGTTGGAAGATCAGTTTCAGGAAGAGTTTAGTCAGGGGGAGTATCCCTAAGCATAGTTCAGTTAGGGGGAATAACCCCAGATGGAAAGATACCTTTTTCATTAATGACAAAGGGGGAGAGATTTATTAGATGCAAAGGTAAATTCTTGGAGAAAGAGCACAAAGGCATGGTTCCAGGGGAGCAATGGTCACAGGGGGAGCATGAGTGATATGACTTCAGTATTACATCAGAGTGTTTCCATCAATGCCAAAGGGGGATATTGTTGATTATTTGGGTTGGTTGTCATTGATTTCAACCCTTGAATAAAGTCTGGTAGAAAATTCTAGTAGCACAAAGGTTTGGGTAATGGACCCAAGTTTGTTTGATGGATAATGGTATGAGTTTGATATATTTTTAGGTAAGACTATTCCAGATGCATATTACATGTCATGATATTTCTGGTGGTATGTGGAACATTGCATAAATCCTCACAGTTAGATATTTATGGCCATGTGAAGTTGGAGAACCCTCATGAGTCATCTAGAAGCCCCAAAAGGTCAAAGTAGTCAAAGTGGTTTAAGAGATTTTAGAAGGTAAATAATAAAGTGAAGTGATGAGTGTACTATAATTCAAAGTGAATACAAAATAAATTATTTAAATAATAAAGTTAATGGAGAAATTAGAAGTGGGTTAATCCTAAAATAAGGAAAGTGGGTTAAGATGGTTAAAAGGTAACCCCTTGAGGAAGCTACATGAAAGTATAAATAAGAGGCAAGGCTCTCTCATTTTAATCACACTTGAGCATATTGAATATCTACAGGTGAATGAAGTAACCAAAGGATATCTAAGTCAAATTTCATAGGGAAGGTGAAGTAAAGAAGGTCGAAATTCAAGGGAGGATAAATTCTTTTGATGATGCTTTCTAAGGTATGTTATTTACAGGTCATCTCACCATTTTTGCAATAATTTGTTTTCTAGAATGATTCAGACCGTGAAATTGGGAGGCCATTGAGGAAACATATCTAAGTAGCCATGGTACAAATTTCATCTTGTGGGTTGTTGTATTTTTGGAGTTACACACTGTGGAAAATAGAGTTTGTGGCTAGTCCTGAAACTAGTCTAAAACGGGTGTTTCTAGTAAAAATGTCATAACTTATTCATAACAGATCAAAATTCAATAAGACCAAATGTGTTGGTTAGAGTACATGTTGTATTATATTTTGTACAATTTTCATATCCATACAACAAATATTCAACAAGGTATGCCATTTTTTCTATAAATCCTTTTCTGAAAGGTTCCAAGTAGTGAAACCTGTAGGAATTGCATAAAACACACTGAATAACATTGTGCACCATTTTCATATCTTTATTCATTACAAGTACATATTTATGGTTATTGCAAGTTAGGGTTTTTGACTAATCCAAAATTAGTCATGTGAGACTAAAGTAAAGTTTGAGGAAAATGCTAATCTCTTGTTTTTAAAGCTAAGGAAGGTTTGCAGGTATGTAATCATATACACCAGGTCTATTACAGAGTTACAAATTAGATTTGGATGATGAAATTGATGAGGGATTTTGGTTGAGGTACATGGTTGAGACAAGTAGTTGATGAGTTCGCACATACATGGGGTGTATAGTTGATGATGTTGGTACATATTGATGAGTCATATTTTATGTGTATTTGATGCATGATCGATACATATTTGGTGCATGTTTGATGCACTCATTGATGGTACAGGTTGAGGTACATGTTGGTGCATGGTTGATGCACTTTTTTATGGTACCTGATGATTACAGGTTGTTTGGTACAGGTTGATGCACTTGCTTATGGTACATGTTGATTACAAGTTGATTTGTACAGGTTGCTACAGTGGTATATCTCACAGTGATAGTGTGAAAGCGGTTCCATCATTCTACTTCTACGTTAGGGAGGTTGGATGAGGAAATGACAGGTGGTTGTATCCACCTTCCGATTGTAGCCGGAGAACATAGGGGTTTGTGGCCTCCTTCTGGTTGTAGCCAGAGAATTGGGGAGTTAGAGCTCCCCTCAGGTTGTAGCCTGAGAAACTAGGGGGTTGGAGCCTCCTTCCATTTGCAGCTAGAAAACAAAGGAAGTTGGTGCTTCCAATGAATGTAATTCTTCAAGACATATAAGAAAAAGAAAAATCATTCCATGGTTTTCTCCCACTTTGGGTTTCCACGTAAAAGCACTGGTGTGCTGTGTATGTGTATGATTGCTCATTTTTTCATTATTTATTTACTTTGCAATTATTGGATGATAATGCTACATTGATATAACACTTTCATTTTATGTGAAAACAGATTAAATTTCTTTTTTACTAATTCAACCCCCCTCCAGTAATCCAACAAAAGGAACAATTCCTCTTGAAAAGTGTCAAAATTCCATCTATAACCTGAGGTAATGATGGGTTGATCAATTGGAAATCCATTGATAGAAATGGGAATGATGTAAAAATGATGTATATAGGGCCTCTGAGCTACAATCCCAAATAAGACTCCTTAGGGAAGAAAAAGGGTAAATGAGTTCCCTTTTGGGATGTATTCTTAGCTACAGAGCAACCTCTCCTATATATTATGTATTCCTAAATGAGTGTCACTTTATATTCCAATTTAGAGCAGTAGAAACATGCATTCCCTACAAAGTGAACTCTATAGGAAGCTTCTTGAAGGTATACTATGAAAACAACAAAGAGGATAAGGACTTGTTGTGTGAACTCTACCTTCTCTTGGATTTTGACCCAATATGGAATTCGACTCCTTTTTTTGGAGAAATATAGCTAAAGGCCTTTACATAATTTGTGAGAAACCATGCCTAGTGGAAAAATTCCCTATTTGTTTCCCAGCAGGATGAGAATTGTAACATATGGATAAGAAGATAATTCCCTGAGCCAAAGACTATTCCAATCTCACACTATGTATGGGTTAATTCTCAGATACATATTTCCTTCATGACCAACAACCAAGACAAATCCATCTATAATTGCATCCAATACTAGAATCTTTGATGCGAGATTCCCTACAAGGAAGAAAACAAAGATGGGAACAAGCCACAATGGAGATAAGGAAAATAGATTCCTTCAATTATCACTATTTTACAGTGGCATTAAAATGAGTAAGAAGATACATTCATTGTATGGAGACATGTGGAAATAAATGGGTAGGGATGATATTTTGTTTCCCATATAATTTGGTTGCATTCACCCGAATTCCAACAAGAGTATGATTTGTGTAAAAAGGAGGAAGAAGGTTACTGGAAAATAATTGCATAAAATGGAGGGTACTAGTCATTATTTAACAAAGGGCATTCTGACTCCAACATTAGCATTCTTCATTACGATTCCTCCCATGTAGATTCACACTAGTCAACCTGGTTGCATAAGGATATGCAACACATTTGGTTGGGGGTATATGATGGGCATATGGAACACCATCCTTTTTATATCTTTATTTTTCCTTTATGTGCCAATTTTTTTCATCCTTCCGTCCTAATTTTGAGTATAACGATGTATTTTTCCTCAGGTAAATTTCCTCACAACTTATTTCATTTCAAGTGGTTTTATAGTGTAATTAAGGGAAAGATTAACTTTTATGATCACTAATGAAAGCATTCTAAGATATTGTTCTAGGTAAAATGTCATAGGTACCTATTACAGGAGAACCCCCCTGTGGACAAGTGGATTTCCTCTTGGATATTAGACCCCTATAACCAAGACAAAAAGGTGCTAATGTGGACACTGACATTCTTTTCATGAAGTTAAACTATTCAAGGAAGAAAAAGAAAGAAAGGTAAATACCTTTATCGACGTTCTTCCTTGTTCAATCCAAGCTGATCTTGATCTCCAAGTTCTTCAGAAGGTCCTGCAATACAATGAGAAGAAACAACGAAACATACTTCCTACTCTACCATTATTAGTGTCATAATAGATCTATCAAAATAAACAAATTCATGAAACATACACGAATTTGAAGGAAACGAGCCAAGCACACACACACACACACACACACACACACACACACACACACACACACACATATATTTTAATGAAAACAAAGCAAATTGCTTACAACCATATATGTAGATGCAGAAAATTCACCAAGATCTCTTTGTCCAGACCCTTTGCTCAAATGATCCACCAATGGAATGCATGTAACTTCACTAATATCTTCCTTATGAGATCATAAGTTTGATGCCTTCCTATTCCTCCATGTTCTTTTACCATGAGAATGCCTCCTTATATAAGCTTGGAGAGACCTAACCACCTTAGATATTCTTGGGATAGGTTGAGTATCTTTCTCCATCAGTTGTGGATCCTCCCTAAGATCCATACTTGATCTCAGATTCGAATCCAACTAACTCCAGAGATGAGGGGGAGTTTTCCCTGATTTTCCTCAACAATCAAATATTCCCTCAAACATGCCAATGCTCCCCCAAAAGGGTACACAGAGCGTTGCAACGCTCCCCCAAAGAAGGGTAGGGAGCGCTAGCACTCCCTGATAGTGTGCAGGGGAGAGATACCCAAAATTCCTTCAAAAAATACCAACGCTCCCCTAGAATGGTGTCCCGAGTGTTGCAACGCTCCCCCAAAGAGGGGTAGGGAGCATTGACACTCCCTGACAGTGGGTATGGGAGTGTTTCCCTTCAAAAATCATTTTTAAGTGGTATTTTCCATGGAAAATGATTTGTACTCCTCATCAGATGATTTATCCTTCTTAAACCAGTCTTTGAGGGTGTCTCAAGTGTCCTTGTAATGTCGTTCGAGACACGACATGGGCAAGATGACTGTATGATGTCTCCGACACTTGCAACACTTATGGATAAAAAGTGACACTTGCGACACTTGTAATGGCGACAATAGGTCATCATTGAAGTGAGTAATTTTGATGTGTAACAATTATGTGCCAATTTTTTCCATCCTTCTAGCCTAATTTTGAGTATAACGATGTATTTTTCCTCAGGTACATTTCCTCACAAATTAGGTCATTTCAAGTGGTTTTCTAGTGTAATTAAGGGAAAGATGAAATTTTATGATCACTAATGAAAGCAAACTAAGATATTGTTCTAGGAAAAATGTCATAGGTACTGCAAAAGTGTTTTTGCAATGCCTGAAAGTTGCTGCAACATCTGTTAGATCTTTGCTATGACACCGTCAAATTTATCGGGTTGTTGTTGCAAAACATTCTCTAGTTGTTGCAACACATTTTCCAATTGATGCAACATGTTTCTAATTGTTGCAACACATTTCCATTTGTTGTAACACCTGCCAAACCATTGTTGCAACACCAGTTAGTGCCGCAACTTAACATTTTTTGTCACCACTACTAACATCTTCAGCATGAGAAGTTACACCATTGACCCTCGTCCTAGTCCTCCCAACTATGATAGCTCTATTGAATTAGGTACCACATATTGAATGGTAGGCACATCATATTGGAAACTACGAGTGGACAATTAGGCCGTTATTTTGAGATAGTTGAAGGTAGACGAGTTGGGGAAAAAGTAAAAACATACAAATGGAGGTCGTTGATCCAAGATAATTGAGTTGACCATTTCAATATATTCTTACCAGTTGATGAGGATGCTAAGTCACGAAAATAACCATGTCTCCTATCCTGCTCAAACTGTTGAAACAAAATAGAGAATAAACTAAGGATCATATATCCTCATGACTATCCTCAACTATTTATTTCTAAGAAATGCATAGTGTGAATTGTATAAGAACTCTGCTCAATTCAACTAAAGAGTGGGGATAATTATCATTGTAATATGAAGTCTATTTTCCAGTAATAAAATCTTTGTTTTGATTCTTATGCATTTCTTCTGTGTTAATGAGTATCTGAAGTTCAACGTGTAATTAAAGGATTCAACCAATGACTTGTCTAGGGAGGTAGGGCTCCCTCCTTAGTTAGGTAATATTGTACTATTATACTATAACATAGATTTGATTTATGTAGTGGTCGATTTCCATATTTCTTGTGTGCTTGGTTATTGTTTACATTTTTTTGCAACATTAAGGAAAATACTTTTCTTCAGTTACTTTCCATTTTGTTTATGTGTTTCATTTAATGGTCTAATATTGTGTAATCCCAACACTCAATAGAATTTCAAGATGAATTCATGCAGATCTCTTTCAATATTATTTGCAAGTCTAAAAAGAGGAAATTATTCTTTGGCACAATCACCACTTAGAATTAGTAATTGACCAAGTGTATTTTCTACAATTAGATTAGTTGTAATTTCAATTACATTCAAAACGAGGTTACAACAATAAGTTCTTCCAATCTAGTTGAATTAGATTAGTTGTCATTTAAATTACATTCAATTGGGGTTACAACACCAAGTGCTTCTAGGCTAGTTGAATTAGATTAGATTGATTTTACTTCTTGCATTTTTCCTCTTAGTTGGGGGTTACAACACTAAGTGCTTCTAGGCTCAATTGAGATAGTTTAGAGTGTTAAATATTTTTCTAGTTTTTTGTCCTTAGAATTGGTGACTTTATCAAAGATATCTTGAAACAATGATTTGATCATTTGATCTTGCTACAACTTCATAGCTAGAACAATGTTATGATTTTACCTAGCACATACAGTGCACGATAGTTTGCATGTTATACACAAATCCCATATTGATAATTAAATGAACAATCTTTCTAACTATATTTGTAAGAAATTAGAAAGGTAATTAAAGATCCCATGAGTCACACTTTAGCCATTATGGGTGAGCAATAAATTCAATCTTTTTTTATGGCTTGTTTGGGTGACAGTGAGATTATGGGTTTTATTTTTGGTCTGGGAGACCACCACCATCCTTAGGCCCATGAAAATTCTTATTATGTTTTCTCTATGTTTGTGATTTATTTGGTTTCACCCTCCAATTTGTGTGCAATGGTGTTAGGTTTTAGTGTTTAGTTCTTTGTAAAGGTGAGCTCTCAATGCATATTCAAATCCCTTTGTTTTCAAGTTTCTCATACTCTCTTCTTGAATGCGATACTTCTTTTAGATTTGTATAACATATAATGTGTGCATTTTTGGAATGATTTTAGAGGATTGTTGGCCCTTGACTAGGTTTTGAGGAAACATTGATCATGTTTGACCATTTTTAGGGACTTCGATAGGTTGGTTGAAGACGGAGTGCCCAGACGAAGCGGAGATCGTAGGATCTCACCCACTTTTATAGGTTTTTTGGTTTTAGGGCTTATGTAACGGGTATGGCATGTCGTCCCATGGGTCTTACCCATGTTTAGGCCTCTTTTGTAATGTATAAATAAGTAGCTAGGCGAGTTAAGTAGCAATCAAGTTTTTGAGATCTAAGTGGGCTTTGAGCAAGATATGTAAGCCATAGTTTTAAGTGCAAATAGTTGTGAAGGCTTGGTGCATACTGTATGTTGGGAATTGCAGAGCTAAGTGCAAGTGATTTGTAGTGCTTTGTGCATAGAATGTGTAAGGCTCTGTGCTTTGACCTAACTCGGGGAAGGAGGATCTGGCGAGGTGCATGCAGATCTCCTGTCCTATGTGGAGTTGGTTTTGTGGCTCTGTGCATGTAAGAAGATTGGAAGAGGTTAATAAAGAAGAAGAAGAAGAGTTGGTGGACGTAGCCCCACACTGGGGTGAACCACGCATATCCTGTGTCGATGTGCTTTGTGCTATGATATTCACGTTGTTTATGTACTTAATTTCTTAATCTAGATGTATGATAGGTCCATTTGATGCTTAGTGCTTTATGATATGAATGAATGTTAGATCTACTTTGATGCTATGTGTTGAATGGTTAGATATGCTTCGATCTTGGTTGTTATTGCACTGATATGTAATTAGGGTTTTAACTTGAGATGTGAATAGGGGTTAAAGACTAATGAATGTTATTGGCTAAGTGCTCTGTTAAGTATTGTGATTAAATATCTGTGTCCTAGCTAGGTTGTAGACACTTGAGTCCTGTAACCCCCCTTGCCTCTAGCTCAGGTGAGACTTCATCTGCTTCGTAGGTGTTGCCAAAAGGGCCGATAGTTAGGGTTTTGTTGGTGCGTTGTTGAAGCGTTGAACCCTGGGTCTGCCCCTGTGCCAATAAGGATAGATTCTTTGGATTTGAGAAGTCCAATTATTCACCTTCATTGTGAACTCTTTGTCATGTGGTTTAGCATTAGGGATTTAATTGTGCAACCTAGTTGTGGGTTTGGAAATATTACATAGGTTTTGAATTGAGATTTTTGGGCTTGAGTCCTTTAGAACTGGGATGATATGGAGACTCATATTTAATTAGGACAATGTCTCTTGTGTGAGGTTTTTTATTTGTGACAGGTAGTGAGAAGACATGAGTAAATAATTATAGATAGTTTTCTTAGCAACAACAGGACTCCATGCTCAAGAGGATAACCACAACAATGAGAGGGAAATTTGTATGGAAACATTGCTTGATTAGAAAACACATATTGAAATTTTAGAGGACGAATGTCAAACCTTGTTCCAACAAGTGGCTAATTTGACTATGAGTCCACAATCAACCTCTTCAAATAACATAATGTCTATTGGTTTTGAGGAAGATAAGAAAAAGGAATTCATTGTGACATATTCCTAGAGAAGTGGATGAAATGGATGAATATTGTTAAGCCCTATAAAAACCCCATGTTATGTATGAAACCCCTTATTAAGCCCTACATATTGACTTGTTACATTTCTAGTGGTTATATGTGTAGGTCGGCTAGAACCCTTCATTGCAATATATATATACCTAGTCTTAGGATTCTTATCTCATCTCATATTGTATTTTGAATTTGATATATTGTAAAGGGAAGTTTTCCCTCGAAGTGGGCTATATTCATTGACTTTTTGTGATTTTTGAATCCAAGAGGATATAAGGGAAAACTTCCTTATATTTTGTGATATAAGGATATAAGAATATAACAAGAGGATATAAGAATATGACAAAAGAAACCCGTAACCACTGGGAGTTAGTGGGGTTTGATCCCTCGACCTGTCAATGTTTCATCAAAACCTGCACAGGAGATCTAGCTAAAGAAAATACAAACAAATCTTATCCAGAAAAGGACGAGAGATTCAATATGGAAGAATGAGAAAATATATTCACACTACTCCAATGAGCTAATCAATGATGATCATTGTGATACAATGAATGTGTGGAATACACTCATATATAGGAAAGAACATTCCATAATTAAGAAAAGAAATCAAGCAATGAACTTTCCTTAGGAATGCATGTATGCATAATAGTGATGGTATAAATAGAAATTATAAAATAGAATTAGTCAGTTAACTCCCACTGAACTAGTGTGTTGAAAATAGAAATTTATCCAACACCCCCCCTGAACATCACTAGGGAGAAAACAATGAGTCCTGACTATTGGGCCATATTAGGTACTCATTTACAATGCAACTAATGAACACTGAATACGATAATGCATCAAAAGAAGAAAATGAATCTACTAGAAAACTGTGTTCTTCACATCAAGATGATCCTGCAAAGTCTAAAACTTTATCTCACTAAAAGTATTCAAGATGTAGAAATATTTATGTATTTGATGAATTCCTTTGGAAACCTATCTAGCATTGTACCTCTTGATCTTGTGGACCAATCTGCACCTAAAAATATTCCTTTATCATGGAAGTCGAACTAGCTCCCAAGTCTGATTCTTTTGGAGTGAGTCATACTTATCCTACATGGTTTCTTCCCATAATGGATCAACCACAACCTTACTATAGGTATGTGGATCTGAATATTGAACCATATAGTAATGCATGGGCATCATAGTTTTAGAAGATGAAAGTACATGAGTGTTGTAACCCTAATTTGCACCAGACATGCTTGCCTGGCATGAGGCCATCTTAGATTCCTTCTTTGCCAAAACACTGTTGAACAACTCTTAAAAAACCTCTTTTATAAGGTCCCACGCACGCTACTCCATTACTACACACGTGTACATGGTAGCTGACCTAAAACAACCCACGTGGACCTACAAAAGCACGAAAAAATGAAAGTTTCTGACAGAACACACAACTTTGGGTGAGTTAACTGAAACTCCCGGCCATGCATGGTCGAGGGTTCATCCAAATACATAGCTTCTTCTAGCCTATAAAACAAGGGTTAGGGGTCCCATTTGGAAGAGGAGAATAATAGTAAAGAAACTCTGCCCAATTGTACATTCCCATTGTCCCAACCCTTTAGCCATCCTTGTGCAAAGAGAGATACAGAGCAAAGAAGTTGGAGGACATTTTTTGAGGAGCCCAGGATCAGGTTCACGAAGCAGTGGTCGGTCTCGACATTGTAAGTTGATTCATTAAAGTTAATAATAAAGAAATGCTTTTCCCGTCCCACTATATGAGTTCTTCATAGTTTAGTGAATATATGTTTGAATCTCTAACCCATTAATCTATAGAACAAATGCATGTCGAGTTTGTTGCTTGTTTTCTACGCAAGTCAGTCTTGAGAGGATAGCTGCTAACAAGCGATCAAGCATGGAGAAGGATCGACATTGAATGTCCGGAACAAGGTATGTTCGTTTAACCATGTATTTTCTTAAAAGAAATGGGGATTAGGTCTGGGACGAAAGTAGAAAGTAGGATTATTTTGGTCTTATCTGCATGCATAATATAACCCTAAATGCTAGTCTGTAGGGGGATTTCCCACCACAACAGAATTGACGACCATACTAGGGAGGTCCCTAGGGTTCCTGGGAATATTTTTGGGTATTTTGAAAAGACTGGTTTTCTTTCCTGGTTTTTGAAGTTTCTACAAAGTCTGAGCTAACAGAGATTCTGGTCTTCCATACCAGCTATCTCTTTTTCTTTGCTTGACTGTATTTTTTTTCGATACCCACAGAGGTACACATGGCCTGCATAAGGTCTGCACGTGTGTACCCATGCCCTACTTTCTTACTTTCTCACTGGAGAAGTAACAGTAGCGTGTATGAGTCCAAAACATTTTAGAGGCGGTCATCCTCTTCCTTGTCAGAATCAGTCATTCTCAGGGGTTTTCTGGAACTCTTTCTAGTCTTGGTTGTTTGCAATCTATAGTTTAGGGTTCACCTCAAATTGGTTTGTTCTATGAATTTTTCCTTACATTGTTTTCCTTTTTATGTTAAAGAAAGTTTCTAAGCCTTCAAGATATCCTGGTTCTCAGTATCAGTGGTCTCTTCCTAGTTTGGATTGTTTGTTTTTAATTTGTTTCAGAGTTTCAGAGATACACGTGGCCTGTATAAGGCCAACATGCATGTACACGCGCTCTGACTTTACACAACTTGCGTGAAACCGCTTGCTGTTGAACTGTCAGTTGGGTGCTTGAGGAGAAGTTTTTGTTGAAGGTGAGGCAGTCATCCTTTCCTTTGACAAGAGCTATACTTATCAGGTTTCTTTGGGTGTCTATCCTAGCAGTCAATAGCTTAGATTTGATCTCAGCCATAGCTTTCTTTTTTCATTTTAAAGTTTTCATCAAAATTTTCGTTAGGGTTTTTAGACAAGTGTGAGAGTCCTTTTTTAAGTTGCTAGTGTGTGATTTCTTGAAGTGATTCTTTGCAATCTGCGATTAGGCCAAAAAATTTTCTTGGTTTTTGACTTGTTGATATTTTTCCTTTTTGCTGTATGAGCATTCAAATAAAAAAAAAAATCTTTCATTTCTTTGTTTGGTTGAAAAATGTTGTTTTGCATTAGTAACCAGGGAAAAGTATTTTCTTTCATAAGTTCTTGCCAGTTTACTTAGATCGTAAGTAGCTTGTAGTTGAGTGAAATCTTTCTTTGAGTTTTCTGTTCAAAAGATCTTAGAAAACTTTTTTTTTTAAATTTGAAAAAGTTGTTGAAAATTTGCGTTAAGTGGAGGTTTTTTGTTTCCAATTTTCTGTTCATTTTTTACTTTCGTCTTTTAAACATCACTAGTTTCAATTTCATAACCTTTGACATAATACAAGCCATAAAATTAATGCTAAATCTAAAATTCATTGGACTTTATGTTTGTAGGGTTAACCAACTAGTTCAGGATTAGGGCCTTGGATTAGGTTGGAGAGGAAACTTTTCAAGGCCATTTCAAACATTGGAGTTTGAGTTAGGGAATGTCAAAGTCCAGTATCATGAAAGTTATCCGGGACCCCCCTCTAACATAGGGGATAAGCACGAGGTCACGTGCGGAAAGGTAGTGGAGATAACCCCTACAAAGCTGGACCAATCATAGTGGAGAACACATATATATGGCTTGTTTTGGGATTCCGTCAATTGCATTTGCCACGAGGCTTCATGGGTCTCGAATCTGTTTGAGATCCTCAGTTGTCCTTCAGACCATTTTCTTTCGATACCCTTGATAGGTTTCGGGCTCGATACCCTGCTCATTGTGGTCTACCCAACTTTCGACTATACCCGCCTAGTGACTGTTTGCACGCTGGCAACCTAGTTGCTTATCTTTTTAGGGACATACACAGGTGACTGCAGGGGTATACCACGGTACCTAGGATAGACATCGGGCCACGCTTTGTAGAGTATACCCGAAGGGTGCTTCCATGTTTGAGTTTCACTTGCACCGGTAAGTTGCTCTAGTGTTGGTGGTTGTAACTGTTCTTCCAATTAGTTTAGTGTTTGCTTGTCTTATCTTGTAGGGACTTTTTAGTGCGTGTTGTTTTTGAACGGTTAGATTTCCCTAGAGTGTCTTTGATCTTCTCACATAGTGGAGGATAAAGAGCTCCACCGGTCATGAAGGCTTTAGGGCCTATCATCGGTTACACTAGATCCACCCCTGCCACCACTAAGGTGAAAGCTAGACCAACAAGGGTCTTTTAAAGCGATCGGGTCACACAAAATTGTGCCTGACCAACATCCGGAGGAATCAACTATTTTAGAATTTGGAGTGAAAGCTCTTGGTCCACTTGAAACCTCCGCCACTGATATTTAGGCACCCACCATCATACCGGTTCATCCTTATGAGTGCCAGACAGTGTTGCACGCAACATTGGAAACAAATGTTGTTACTCCTTCTGGGAATTCTTCAATTCCCACTACAGTCGTCACCATAGGAGAGTTTCCACCTCCTAACCCACCGTCACCGATCTGAGCCACCATGGTATCGACCACCTCTACATCGCATAGTGGTCCAATACCATCTCTGGCGGTGGCCACAACCCCTTTCCAACCAAGTGCGACAGGCCCTCCATTCTCATACGGGATGCCTAGTTCAGGTACAAGTCCTATACTTTCCTACTACACTTCACAGACTTTAGGTCTGGGGGCAGGGAGCTCTAACGCTCCTCTGCAAGGACACATGGTGGGAAATCCTTCTCCTTTTAACACTTTCCCTTACAGGGGGGGTCATATACCTCCTTCGTCCCCTTCGCTCGGTGGCATGCATCAACAATCCACCGGGCCACCTGCACACCATAGTTTACTTGAAGCGGGGAGTCAAGGACCACCTTCACATAATATGTCGGTAGGTTAAACACTGTTTTATTTGTTCGGTGTATTTGCTAACAATGCCTTCTCATCAGCTACTTTCCCGACTAGGGGCAACCCCGATTTTGGACAATCTATTCCTATGCAGGGTACTATTCCTACACAGGGGGCAGGCCCAAGAACTTCTTCCACATCAGGGCCTTATAATTCTTGGCAGGGATCCATTCCCTCATCAAGAATTCCGATATAGGGTGATTCTTTTCACAATCAATGGAACCTCGGACAAAGTACTATGCCTATCCCCACGGGACCGACATGTGGCAACCCTTCCCAAAGTCCTTCGAATGTATTGCATGCCCAACCATCTATGTCCTATTTTGGAAATATGTCGATGATGTCTCCTCACACGCAAAATCCATACGTTGGCCATGACCATGGTTTTTACTAGAACCCAGGCCAACAGCTGAACTTTTCCTGGCAACCTGGTGCCAGTCAAACTCCAGGCCCCTTTTTCCTAGGTTATCACCAACAACCCAAACTACCTTTCCTGGAAACCTTGCATTTTCTAGACTTGACAAGGTTGTTGAATGACCCTATCTGTCACGATCAACGTTGGCCTCCTATGCCGACAAAGTTGCCTTTGGACATACCAAAATTCGAAGCCAAGCTTAACGAAGATCCAGGCGATCATGTGACTACCTTCCACCTTTGGTTCTCATCTAACTCGTTGAAAGATGACTCCATATAGTTGTGATTGTTTCAACGTACTCTCACTGGGAGTGTCACGAAATGGTACATTGAGCTCGACTGCTCAAGATACTCTTCCTTCAGCGAATTGGCAATGGCCTTCCTAAACCATTTCCAATTACTTGTGAGATACAACGCTGGTACAGAATTGCTAGCCAATTTCTCACAGACAAAAGCGGACCATATCTTGGATCACATCTGAGAATGGAGATGCCGGAAGAGTTTAATTAAGGTACCAGTCCCACGAGCATTCCTTCTTGAGTGGTTCCTTAAGTCTTTGGTCCCATAGTTGTCCAAAGACATCGTGACGTCGGGAGTATTTTCCGAAGAAGACACCATCATGAGAGCTCAACAACTTGAGATAATCTATTCTTAGTTCGATTTATTATACGATATCTTTCCATATATGCCACGCTCAATACTTGATAAAACTAGATAGAGAGTTGGACCACATGTCGATGGTATTGTTGGTTCATCAAATCAAATCTCGATGAGCAATTAATGAAGCAGTTGCAACAGTTGTCTATACAACACACAGTGGCCAGCCAAACCACTACTTTGGCTGCTCCCCCTACCAAAATGTCGGATGTACACACAGTGCAATCAACTAATCCAAAGGCCACCTAGCAGCCTAAAGGAAAGAAAAAAAAATGAAAGAAGGGTAAGGGGGATAAGAAACCCACCAACAATGTTGGTGGGGACAATACTGAGAAATGGAAGGTGAGGTATCCATGCAACTTGTGCACGGAAGACCACCCGACCCATCTATGTCCTCAGCTTGCAGAAGCCCAAAAGTTTGTGATGTAGCAACAACCTGTTGTGTTAACCAATCCATTTCAACATGGGAAAAATCTAACACAATCCTCTGCAAGCACAGAAGGGGGAAACCAAGGACCCTCTCCGTCTTCGAACAACCCTGCATCTGCGAATGTATATATGGTGAAGGGTGATGCTTTTATATTGACTAGAGCGCATGACTATAGTAAACCAAGCACTTCTAAGAAGGGTAAAGAAGTCGAACTCCCATCTCTTCCTCTAGAGATTGAGAAGACTTTGGATGAAGCAATGACACGCATCCCAAAAGGTGCGTTCAAAAAATCTTCTCATAACCCAAACGTAAGGGTCACCCAGAACTATTCTATGGTGGAATATTTATCTCAAGCCCCTTGTGCGATGTCCACTTTGGAGGTCCTCCAAAGCTTCCCTTCCTAGAGGAAAGCTTTGTTAACTGCTCTAGGATCTACCGAGATGTGTAATCTGAGTACCATCATGCTAGATACAACTGACCTAAAACCTCGTCTGCCATACCACGTAGCATTTCAGATAGTAGTGGCTCATCCCATGAAAACTTTTACTCACAATATTTTCTGCATGGTGGTTGATGAGGGTGCCTCGACATGAATTATGTCATTGGCATGTTGGAAGGCCATTTGCCAACCCGTTTTGTCTCCGTCACCTACTCTCCTCATTGCTTTCGATGGTCGTTCATTCCGACCACATGGTCTCATTCCCTCTTTCCCCATGCAGTTAGGAGGGAAGACCGTGTGTGTCAAGGTAGAGGTAGTCAATGCGTCGCTTGACTATAACCTCTTGTTAGGAAGGAGTTGGACTTATGCCATGCAAGTTGTGGTTGCTATATTTTTCCGGGTCTTGTTGTTTCCACACGAGGGCTGGATAGTGACCATCGATCAATTGTCTTTCTCCAGACCTAACCCTTCATTGGGGGCATCCACGGTCCCGATGATTGATAATCCTCAACCAGGCATGGTCAATGTAGGGGTTGGTTTGTGCCCATCTTTGATGGGTACCTTTGATTACCCGCCCCCTTAAGGCAATATAAAGTTTATATCCAATCACCATAAGGTCGAGATTTTTCACATTTCGTCGTTTCGCATGACTTACTTCGACAATCCGTGGATACTTCCTTCCCCATCAGTCACGATGGATGGGAAAGGGAACTCGGGCATGTCCATGCCCTTGTCTGCAGCTGAAGTAACGTACTCTTTCGTCCAACAAGCTTCATCCAATACAGATCAGACTCCTACACAAGAGTTCGATCCACTTCTAGAGCCTATTTGGGCTCAGGGTTCTCTTGCTGACACTGATTCATTAGACTTAGTCTTGCCCTTTGATGAAGCTGTAATTGAAGCAATGACTAGTCCGGACAAACCTTGGGATGATCTTCATCACATATCATACTTCCTCCCAGAGTTAAGCAGAATCAAGGCTAGAGAATTCACCTTGACTATGACTGGAGATAGGTCTTGTCCTATTAATCCCTTAGCTACACACGAGGTCTATACTGAGGGTAATATGGAAACCATCACTGAAACCATATCGATCAATATCTCCAGAACCCCTGGCGGCGTAGACAATGTTTTCATCAGAGCATACTGCTCCCCCGAGGAGATACCCAACATCGAACCACAAAGTGTCGATCATGAGCTAACTTTGTTGTTTTTCAAGCTCGCTTTAAGATCCGAAAGAAACATACGGTGAGACTGTATTTATTATTTTCGATCTCGTTTGGATTAACTGAGAAAAGTAACCTATATGGGTCTTCTTTTAAGCCCTTTTTAGACCCTCTAAACATGAAAAGATTGCCGAGCAATCTTGTGGCCTTTCATGCTCGTTAAACTGAAATTTGAAGTCACGTCTGTCTGGTGGTAGTTTACCCCTTTTTCGGTCCAGACGATCAACTGCACGGACAAAGGTATACTCTATGGAAGCTCAGTTCTCTAGAAGAGTACTCTCAAGTATCATTTTAACCCTTTTTTCGGGCTTGAGGGACTAAATTTATGAAAAAGGAACCCCCATGGAGTCCATAGTTAAGCTCTTTTCAGACTCCCTAAAATTGAAAAGATCGTCGAGTGACCTTATTCTTTCACACTCGTTAAAATGGTCCAGAAGTAAATTCCTAACGAAGTCCATAGTTAAGATTTTTTCAAACTCCCTAAAAATGAAAAAATGGTCGAGTGATCTTGTCTTTATCACACTCATTAAAATGGTTTTGAATAAACGTCTTGTCAGTGCTAGTTTACCCCTTTTTCGAACCGACTAGACTACCTTCAAAAAAGGTACCCCAATGGAGTCTCCTTTTACGTCTTTTCAGACTCTCTAAATATGAAAAAACACCGAGCTTACCTTCTCTGGGCCCGTTAAAATTACATTGAAGGACACTACCATTATGTGTTTTGTTAACCATGTTTTCATACCTGCGTCTTTGGTCTAAATGTCGGCTCCATGTTGCTCCCAGTTGAACCATCTGAAGAATACCTTATATGCAAGCCATGTAGAACTTTGCCTCTGCGTCTTAACACCCTTGCCCCCCAGAGGATTTTTCCCGAGTATCATTATTCTGAAGATCAGTCTTGTCCCTACGCCTTGAACTTGTATGTTTGTAACACTCATTCCTCCATTGTAATGTAACATTACTTCTTTCTTTTTTTGAAAATCATTGAAAAAGACAAAAAAATCAAATATACCCCAAAAAGAGGAAGGGAAAAGTATTTTCTTTATTTTGCAGCATAATAAGTTTCCCTTGGATAAAGCACATATGTCCGTTTGTTCATCAAACCCTAGGATTTAATATGACCTTAGGAAGATTTTCTCGCTACATAGAGCTATGTCCTCCTCCATTTTATTATTCTTCCAAACATATGGAGAGTTTGTGTTGCCTCGTGCCTCGTAAACTTATGTCAATACCATGCTGCCTGAGTCTCATAATTTGTCATGCTGTTGTCCAAGGGAAGTTTGTCACCAAGCATGAGTCGGCCCCGCTGCAATTTGTCTCTTTCCCTCATACCCGACCATCCTGAATGTCCAATCAAGTCTTTGTTTGAAATCAATGAAGCCTTCAGTCTGATCATCAAGATTATCTAGTCCATGACCGACGAGTCGTCGAAGACCTCTGGGTAATGCATTCGTACACTCATATTACACTCCTACCTTGAGTTTTGAAGATTTTGAATTTGTTGCTCGAGCTCTGAAGATCTCATCTCTAGCCATCAGGCTATATCAGGTTCTAGAAGATGGATACTCTATATGTATATCTTTTTGATTTCGAGATGTAGCTCCACTGTGTATTGTTCATGGCTACACTTTATATAGTTATTTGACATGGATCTACAATGTATTTGATTGGTAGCCATGATTCTATTTTATCCCGAGCATGGGTATGCCCACCTCGGTGAGACATTTTTTATTTTACAGACGACGTTTCCTGGTCCCTAGTCCCCCGACTCACTTGTTTGACATATCAGTAAAGATTGGTAATGTATTGGTAATGTATTTCGGCCATCAGATGCTCTTATGACCTCCCACATTAGGGGGCATCTTTTATAACGCTAATTTTCACCAAACATGCTTACCTGGCATCAGGCCATCTCAGATTCCTTCTTTGCCAAAACACTGTTGTGAAACTCTTTAAAAAACCTTTTTTATAAGGGCCCACACGTCCTACTCCATTACTGCATGCATGTACATGCTAGCTGACCTAAAACAGCTCACGTGGACCTACAAAAGCATGAAAAAAGGAATGTTGTCGATGGAACACACAACTTTGAGTGAGTTAACTAAAACTCCCGACCATGCATGGCCGAGGGTTCATCCAAACACCTAGCTTCTTCTAGCTTATAAAAGAAGGGTTAGGGGTCCCATTTGGAAGAGGAGAATAATAGTAAAGAAACTCTTCCCAATTGTACATTCCCATTGTCCCAACCCTTTATCCATCCTTATGCAAAGAGAGATACAGAGCAAATAAGTTGGAGGACATTTCAAGAGGAGCCCAGGATCAGGTTCATGGAGTGGTGGCCGTTCTCGACATTGTAAGTTGATTCATTAAAGTTAATAATAAAGAAATTATTTTCCCATCCCACTATATGAGTTCTTCATAGTTTAGTGAATATATGTTTGAATCTCTAACCCATTAATCTGTAGAACAAATTCATGTAGAGTTTGTTGCTTGTTTTGTACATAGGTCAGTCTTGAGAGGATAGCTGCTAACAAGTGATCAAGCATGGAGAAGGAACGACATAGAATGTCCGGAACAAGGTATGTTCATTTAACCATGTATTTTCTTAAAAGAAATGGGGATTAGGTCTGGGACGACGGTAGAAAGTAGGATTCTTTCGGTCTTATCTGCATGCATAATATAACCCTAAATGCTAGTTCGTAGGGGGATTCCCCACCACAACAATGAGAGGGCTCCTCATGCTGATATCGATTCCTCCTCGAATCCAATGGATTCCCTGCAAGGACACATGCCGCATGAAGTGTGAACTATGCTCTCTTGGGCATCTTCTTAATCTTCGGCCCTAGATTCTTATCTAGCTGTAGTAATTTCTTATTTCCATGTACATAATCTAAGTGTATGGAATCATCTCTAATGTATGGAACTGATGGAAGCACAAGAGTATCTTCATGTTTCACTGGATGTGCAAGAAAAGTACTCTCCTTATGTGTAAGTAGAAAAGAGGAGTCATCATCAACAAACTTAGTGAATTTATACAAACTTGATTTGTGATCCACCTCACCAATTGCAATAATGGAATTGTCATGCATATCAAGTACAAAAACTAAATCCGATGTAAATTCAACCTTTTTACCTTTTTGAGTGATCTAATAAACTGAGAGAATATTCATAGAAAGCTTTCGAACATGTAAAACATTATCAAAAATTCCATTAGGGAGTTCCACTCTTCCCTCTTCTGATACTGCTATTGGAGTATCATCCCCCATGAGAATAGGGGGTCTTGCACATAAACTCAATGTTGGAGATATTTTTATTTTTGGCACACTAGTTCAGTGGGAGTTAACTGGCTAATTATATTTTAGACTTTCTAAGATTCTTAGACCATCACTATTATGCATGCATTCCTAATTATAAGATGTCATTTCCTATATGAGTGAATATCACTCACTCCTTGAATAGATCATAATATACATTGATTCTCATTCTTCATATTGTATCTCTCTTCCTTTTATTGATAATCTTTGTTTGTGTATGATTTATCTAGGTCTCCTGTGTAGTTTTCCATGAAACACTGACATGGTATCATAGCTGAGCTTCTTGGAGCAACCCAAACAAGCCAAAGAAGAGTGAAATAGTGTTGAGTAAGCCTAGTTTCCACCATCATCACAACCTATCCCTATCGAAGAGTGAGACGGTTTGAATCGTCACAACCTATTCCTATCAAAGGGTGTGATGATCTAACTCATACTTGAAAGAAAAAATTTCCTCGTGAATCATCGCATCCTATACACAGTTTAGGGTGCGACGTCGTCACACTGTACTCTTCATCTAGGGTGAGACAATTCATTTTTTCACAATCATTGCACTTTATCCTTCTCTAGGGTGTGATGATTCAACATCTTGCACTGTATCCTTCTTTAGGGTGCGATGATTCAACCGCCCTCCAGAAAATTGGTTTTCTAAAGTAAAATAGCCATATCTCAATCTGCGATCTGGGTCAGGCTGAAATTTTGACCAAAGACGTATAACATAGGGATGATCATGCTCACTAAAAATCTCCAAAACCCACATCATATTTTAGGATATATAGTTATTTTTTCATATCTATAACTGCCATAGAACCCTCTATCATATCTCAAAATCCACGATCTAGGTTTTCATGATCTTTTCATAATCAATAGAAAGGATGAAGATGATGAAACTTCTTCAATCAAGTCTAGTATTAATACTCACACCATACAATTATTTTGAATGGAAGCCGAAGGATGCATTCCAAGTCAAAAGAAAAGGACTGTATAATTTGGCGATGGCGACAGAAACAAAACCTACGTCAGCGCTTGAGAAGACCAGATGGGTGAACCGTAAGGATGAGGCCACATGAATACTTCTTGAGTTAATATACACTAATTTATGGTTTGATGTTGTTGCATGAAAGAATCCAAATGAGATCTGTACCACCTTAGAAGGACTCTTTGGAAAGAAGGATGAGATGCAAGGCCATATGATTGAGGTAGAGTTGAATACCTTAGACCCTAAATTTTTTGATAATATACATGATTTCTTTACTAAATATAAATCTTTGATATTGATCTTGGTTGAATGTGGTATTGAAAATTCTACACAAGAGAAACAACTTATTCTAACAATCTTAGCCAAGCTAGGATCATAATACGCTGTATATTTCTCCAATTTCCATTTTGGCAGATGTCTTTTGGGAGAAAATTGGAAAATGCCTACGATGGATCTGTTCATTGAGTCTCTAACATAAGAGCAAACAAAAATCATACATATGGGCCTTATGAGAGATCCCAAATCACATGCACTCACCATGCATTATGGAAAAGGGTCATCCAATCATAAATCAAAGAAGAAACAACAGGAGCTATTACATCCATAGTCAAAGAAGGAGGGATATTCCAAACCCTTCAAGGATTCTTCAGGTTCCAAAGATTCTTCAAATTCCAAAGGGAAGAAGAAGAAGGGAAAGAAGTGCACATATTGCAATAAATTGAATCATGAATAATCCATATGCATGAAGAAGCAGATTGATCTTATGTCATAGGTACTTCAGAAGAATAACCTTGGAGACTTCATTCCTGAAGGAGACAAGAAGAAGAAGGAAGAAGACCATGTGCCTAAGAAAGGTAATCATCATGCTCTGGTTGCAATTAATTCCTCATCTGATTCTTGGATTATAGATTTTGGTGCATCCCATCATATGGAAGCTAAAGAGGAAGTTTTTACTTCTTTGATTTCATGCTCTGGACCTCCTATTCTCATGGGGGATGATACTCCAATAACAGTTGTAGGAGAGGGAAGAGTGGAACTCCCCAATGGAAGTTTTGATAATTTTTTACATGTTCAAAATCTTTCTATAAATCTTCTCTCAGTTTATCATATCACTCAAACAGGTAAAAGGGTTGAATTTACATCAGATTCAGTTACTGTACTTGACATGCATGATAGTTCCATTATTGCAGTCGGTGAGGTAGATCACAAATCACGGTTTTATAAGTTCACTAAGTTTACTGACTATGACTCCTCTTTTCTACTTACACATGATAATGATAGTAGTAGAGTATGGCATGAGAGATTCGGTCATTTATACTTTAGGCACATGCAACGAATTTCTCAGCAAGGAATGGTCAAAGGCTTGCTAGATATTCAATTTTCTGAAGGGGTTTGCGAAGGATGCATTCTTAGAAAGCATCCTAAAGAGAAGTTTGAAAAGGGGAAGGTAAGGAGAGCCTCCTCTTCCTTGAAGCTTGTTCACAGTGATCTCATGGGTCCATTTCCACATCGATCCATCAACAAATCAAGGTATGTTCTTACATTTATTGATGATTACTTATGCTATACTTGGGTTTATTTTCTCAGACAAAATTATGAAGTTTTTGAGCATCTCAAAGAATTCAAAGCTCTAGTAGAGACATAAAATTTGAAGAAAAGAAAGATCCTACCTACAGAAAATGGGGGGGAATTCAAAAAAGATGTTCAGAATCTTTGTTGTGAGGCTAGTATCTAGTTATAGCACACAATTCCATACACTCCACAACATAATGGAGTTGTTGAAAGGAAGAACAGGTCTCTCAAGGAGATGACCAGTTGCATGTTGCATGCAAGATCATTTCCTTCTAAGATTTGGGATGAGGCACTTAACTGTGATGGTTACATACAAAACATAGCACCTCATAGATATCTTGAGGATAGGACACCTTTTGAGGCTTGGATAGGTGATGAACCATATGTCACACACTTTTACATCCTTAGATCTAGAGCATGGGCCCATACTCCTTCTAAAAAGAGGAAAGCCTTAGATACATAGAGCACAACTTGCATCTTTGTGGGATATACAGATGATGTGAATGGGAACATATTGATTGATCCCTCTACAAACCGACTCATCATTGAGCACAATGATCAGTTTGAGGAGAGTCCTTTGCATGCACCTCCATTGCAACATGGAGAGAATCTTTTGCTTCCATCAGTTCCAGACATTAGAGATGATGATTCAACACACTTAAATGATACATATTCAAACACATATTCAGAGGATTCTGTACATGATGATGAGAAGGTAGTACAGCCAAATGAATATCCAACATCAAAGCTTCAACAAATGCTCAAGTGGGCACAATCGACACTTCAGGCAATAGGAAACCTTGCAGGGGATCCATTGGATTCAAGGAGGACTCGATCTCATCATGTGGATCCTTCTCATGTACTTTTAGCTTCTGAACTAGCAATTCCCATGAATTGTTATATGGTTCAATCTTCTAATCCACATATCTATAGTGAGGCTATTAGCAATCCACTATGGGAAGCAGCCATGCGCTAGGAGCATGAATCTCTCTTAGAGAATTAGACTTGGGATCTGGTTCCACTTCCAGCAGGGAGGAAACTTGTCAGATGTAAATGGGTCTATAGGACCAAGAGAGAAGAAAATGGCCACGTGAGAAGGTACAAGGCCATATGAGTTGCAAAAAAATTCAGCAGATTCATGGGATAGATTATGATGAGACCTTTGCTCCTATAGAAAATATGGACTCCATTCACTTGGCTCTAGCCATTGCAACAACCAAAGGATGGGAAGTTCCTCAGATGGATGTGAATAATGCTTTTCTTCATGGTTCATAGCAGATCTACATTAAGTAACCTCAGGGGCTCATTTAGAACTTATCTTTAGTATGCATACTGAAGAAGTCTCTCTATGGCCTCAAGAAAACACTGTTGGAATAGGGGCAGACCTAGGGTTCAACGCTTCAAAAACGTACCCAAAAAACTTTAACTACCAACCCTTTCAACAACACTTACGAAGCAGATGTAGTCTCACCCGAGGTGGAGGTAGGGGGGCTTGCAGGACTCGGGTGTATACAACCATGAAGGGACACATATTTTTTATTACAATAATTAACATAACACTTAGACAACAATATGCATTAGTCCTTGAATCTCATTCACATCACAGACTAAACCCTTATTACAGATCAACGAAATAACATTAAATATCATGTACTTTCAACTACTTAGCACATAGCTTTAAATCAGATCTAACATTCATTTACCATCAATAGAGGACTAAGAATCCATCTATCTATCTAGCATATACTAGGATCAACACACTAACAGATAAAAAACATAGATATCATCCACAACATCGCACAAAGAACATCGAACACATGATATACGTGGTTCACCCCAGTGTGGGGTTATGTCCACCAACTTCTTCTTCTTATTTATTATTCTTCAATATTCTTACATTCCTCTGCTCCTGTGCACAAAGACACAGAGCCAAATTTTCACTAGAAAGGAGATCTACGCACAGCACACCAGATCCTCCTTCCCAAAATTAGGTCAAGGCACAAAGCCAACTCCTTATTAACACAAATCCTTACACAACCTATCTACACAAATCACTTACAACGTCTTGCACTAAGCCAACATCAACCTATTATGCACATAGCCACTAGTAGTCATGTAATAAGCCAATTACAAGTAGTCATTCTTACATCTCTTAGCTACATATTTATACATGTACAAAGAGGCCTAAACATGGGTAAACCCATGGGATGACATCCCATAAACCATTACATAAACCCTAGTAAACCCTTGCTAGGTCCACAAGCCCGCAAAATAAGCGATATCCTACGATCTCAGCTCCTCCTAGGCACTCCATCTTCGACCAGCCTGTCGAAGTCCCAAAAGTGGTCAAACATGACCAATGTTTCCTCAAAACTTGGTCGAAGGCCAACAGGGCCCCAACACTCATCGATGACTCATCCTGAGTCACGAAGATCTGGGCAATGATGCTTTGAAGGCCTCGAGCTTGTCTCAAGTTGCCTCAATTTTCTTCTTCGCCAGAGCTTCCCAATCGATGAACTCCTGAATTACCTGCTCTGTAACAGGCCCTTCCAGGTGTTATTCCACTGTTGTGACCATCTCGTCTAGTTGCGAGCCTTGTCCCTCAATATATTCAAAAATCATACAGGCTTCGTTGTGCACCGACTGTAGTCTCTTTGTAACCTCCATGACTCTACTCTGGATGGAAGTAACCTGCTACTAGACTGCGATTTATTCTTGTGATCTCTTCATTTTCTCAATTGTAGTCAACATCTTCATCTGTGCTTGAATGTAAGATACCAGATATATAAAATATGCAGTACAGAGACGAAATGCTAGAAATAACAGAATAACAGTAAAATATCCAGCATAATCTTCACAATACACAGAAATGATATACGAAATAGCAACAGAAATAGCACTTGAACAGAAATAG
>ML796100.1:109160-128494 GCA_009831015.1 Picea engelmannii
GCTTTTGTCGCTTTTTTTTTTTTTCTAAACATTTCTAGCCTTTTTATATAATTGTTTTTTAAATTATTGTTTTCTAGACATATTTTAATTTTTTTCATTTATTTCAACTTTTTTTTCCACTTTTTTTTTTTAATGTGTGTTATTATTTTTTTGTTTTTTGTTTTTAATTTGGTTTTTGAAAAAAAATATTTAAGTGTGTTTTCTTCTTCATTTAAAAAAAAATTGTTGTCAAGGACACAATTTCAATTAGGTCATAATTAGCTATAATTTTAATGTTTCGATTTTTTCTTTTTGCATTAGGTAGCATCACTTTTTTTTATTTAGGTGTTGATCTTAAGGTTTTCCTGAGCTATTGTATGTGTTTTGAAGGCCATGCTTGAAAAATGTTGTAATTTTGACCCAATTAGAAAAAATGGTGCTACCAGTAGCACCACTTTTTGATTTGGGGGTTGATTTTCATGTCTTTTATGCAAAAATATGGGTTTTAAGGGCTAGAGTTCTCGTTTTGAGGTCATTGTTCTCGTTAAGTTGGTAACTTTGTTAATATTACTTGGTATTCACAAGGAGAGGTTATATAGGTTACTGGGAAGACCTATAGTTTAATCTAATGGTTATTTGGATTTAGAATCATATTCAACATAAGATTCAATGTCAGAATCAACATTAGCGTCAAAGGCATTGCCATAGGTCGAAAGATATGAGACTCCCTCCAATAGAACGGGAAGAATAAGTCCATAAAGTAAACAATCTTTGAAATTTTGTAAATATGTATATTTGTAAATTTAATATGCATATGTGTATATCTCCTAAAGTCTATTAGAAGGCTTGTAAGCCACTCATTGTAAATTATAAGAGTGAGAGGGACTTTGTAAAAATTTTGTATTGCCACCTTATATGAGTCAGAGGGATTTTGTAAGAGAGTTTCTATATTGCCACCATATATGATGTTGAGAGGGAGACGAATATTGTTAGAGAGATTTCTATATAGCCACCTTTACATATTGTTTTAGAGTGAGATGAATCTCATTAGAGAGATTTCTAGATAGCCACATATACATATATTGTTCTAGAGTGAGAGGAATCTCGTTATAAATATTTCTAAACCTTTAGAAAACAATATAGAAAATTGTATTGTGTTGTAATCAGCTAAAGGGATACATATGGATCGAATTGTGTAAGACAACATTCTTGATTATGAAGAATTGAAAGTGAAGGAATAGAAGGATGTAGGCAGTTGGAACATGGAGATCAAGAGAAAAAAGAGCATCGAAGTAATGCACAACTTTCTAGAGTTGGTAAAGGAGAAATAATTATCTTGAAAAATAAGAGGCATAAAGGTGCATACTATAAGCATATTTTAAAAATACTTTGTCATGTTTTTGTGGATGTATACCTTGAAAAAAAGCAAGAAAGGAAGGTACATATGATAACAATACAAGTAGAGTTTTTCTTCAAGGAAGGGGAGACAATGGACAGAGTATTCATTCAAGGACTGCTACAGATACATCAGTAGTACAAGAACACAGAGTCCAAATGGGCAAGACATAGATCATCATTCGACTTGGTTTCATGTTGGTTGAGATGGACAATGTTTATAAATAGAATATGGGAGTGGATGTTGAAATATAGGATACAAGTATTGTAAAGATTCAATGAACAAGACTTTTCTTATTAGGAAATCTATGAGCCAGAACCAGATCTATTAGTGACAGTGTCAAGGGACGGAGTCATAGCTATATTCCATAGAAACAGATAGGAGTACATTGATATAGTATCTAAGATTGAAGACCCAATATGAAGACTACATTCCAAAAGATTCAACAAGATGGAAGAGTGAATTATCATCACTAAGTTGTTAGAAATTTACACTTTTGGAGGTCCACAAGTTTTTCAGTGGGAAGGTGTGGTCTAAGAGGATCTAAGGAACGCCAGAGGTCCAGGAGGATCTGGAAAATATCAAAATTTGATCTTCTCAAACTCTCTCTAAAATTCCATCACTGTGTATAGCTCAACGATAGCTTTCCAATGGTGCAAATTTTACCTCAAACGACGTTCATATGCAAAAGTTATGAGCATTCAAAGTTTCAGTCAAACCATATCAAAAGTCAAAGTCCACATGGGAAAAAAGGGCAACACATGGCACATGATTGTTGGTAGATGACTGGGTAAGTTACAATCCAAGCGTTCTAATTACAGGTTGACAAGTGGCACAAAAGTGGTCAAATTACAGGTTGACAAGTGGCGCACAAATGGTCCAATTATAGGTCAACATGTGGCATGGAAAAGCCAATGAGAGGTTGCCACATGGTGACCTCCCATTGGCCTATATTGGCATGGTTCATTAAAATTATTTGGGACTTGACGGTGGCTGAACCCACAACCTCCCAAAGGTCTAACACAAGCCCCATTACCATCATGCCACTCCATTGTTTCTTAACCATATAGGGGTTATATTATATTTAAAGTAATGTGTTGTATTGAATGGGGTGTAAAAGGGGCCAAGGAACTAGCCCTTGACCCCTAGTTTAAGGTATTGTGATATTACATGTAACCAAGCCTGCGTGGGGGGCTAACAAATTAACCAACATATATGTGTATAGTATATAGTTTAAAACTATATAACAAAGCAATCCACACCAACATACTATTTATACCATATGCCAAAAACAACCCATAACCACCAAGGGTCGGTGGGGTTTGATCCCTCAACCTCTAGGGTAATATGCCAGTGGTTTAACCACTACACCACAAGAAATTGTTTGTTATGGGGTTCCACTATTTTATCATTATTTTCCCAGTAATTTGGATGACGGTTTGGAGGCTCGATCCAGTATATTGGGTGTGGACCCCAATGTGCACATAGTTCGAGGTATGCACGAATTCCTAGGTATACATGGATCTCAAGGTGGAAAAGTTTTCAATGTAGGTACATATTTTGAGGTTGTATGGATGTCTCTATTTATGTGCTAAGAAGAGGCTAAATATGTTGTCTCGTAAAGCATGTCATGACATATATTAACGGAACATAGGCAACGTTATACTCATTTTTCATGATTTTTAAAAAGGATCATGAATTTTAGGTCTATTTTGTGATTTGAAGTCATTTGTAAAATTCGTATCTCAAATTTCCATTAATGAGCATTTAACACATTTTTTTGCATGCCGAAGAGGGTGTAATTGATCTAGTTCGCAAATTGGTTGATTTTATAGAAGAAATTCTCAAAAATTCACAAGGATTTCAATGATGAACTTATTTTCTTGTTTGAGTTATGGAATTAAAGAGATTCCATTAAATGGCTCTATGCAACCACATGTTGTCATGTATTTTGGTATTTTTAGATGGTTAAAGACAATCTTATGATTTGAAGAGAAGTTATAGATGGATTAATATGGTTATCGATATTGTATAATTTGAGTTCGTTTATTTTCTACTATGTCTTCTCATCATTCAACAAATTAATCATCATTTCATGAGTTTTTGGATAAAGAGCACAACATCAGAATTCTGCAAACCACCTCAAAATGATCTGTAAATTGATTCTGGATCAAGTTATATATTGCATGTATATATGTAAAGAAATAAGTGGTGTCTAAGGATTTTCAAATCATTTTTTAAGGCACTGGATCATAACATTTAATATCAAAGCATCAATCCTAGGGATTTTCTTCTTCAAGTGAGTCATCTTAGGATTTTCACTATAACTTGTTTTTTGTGTCGATCCAAATAGTGAATCTTGGAGGTTATTTATAATACATATCAAGGTACCTGAGTTATAAATTTATGGTTCTATGTCTTTACAATGTTGGATATATTCCATGGAAGATAGTTTTTTGGCTCATCGTGAATGTGGTTTTAAAAGAGTCATCTTGGAATTTTCACTATAAAGTTTTATCTGAGAGGTTTCAGACAACGAAATTTCATGGAGACTAAGGAGACATATCCTAGTATATGTGGTCCAAATTTCATACTATGTTTCACTATGTTTATATATATAGTCCATGGAAGACAAGGCTTGTGACAAATCCTGAAATTAGTTTTGAAAGTGTCATGTTGGTATTTTCAGTGTCACTTTTTTTTGTGAAGTTTCTAAATCTAAAATATTCAAAATCCCGAGGAGACACGATGAATTACAAGGGAATTTAGTTTTTAGATTTTGAATCATTATAATTGGTGAGATATATATCGTGGAATTTGGGGTTGTTTACTAATCCTGAAATTAGTCTGAAATAAGATTTTTTTGTATTTTTGCTATAAATGTTTATCAACAAAGGTTCAGAATATGAAATTTTAAGAAGTTTAAGAAGGCATATCAGAGTACTACATGTCAAAAATTTAGACTCAAAGCTCAAATATATATCAGGAAAAAGGTCAATAATCCAAACATACTCCAAATTAAGGGTTGAAATGTACATAACTTACAATTGACATAAATTTTGATTGGAATATTTGTTTTTGGTGACCCAAAATTTATGATAAAGAGGCAAAGGAAGAGAACCATTATTTTTTCACATGTCTCCAAAGGTTATTCTAAAAAATATTTCACCAACTAATACCCCAGAGAGATGAACCATTTTTGGAATACTGAGAGGGGGGCGGTGAATTCATATGAGAATTGTCATCACTTTTAACCACAATATAAAATCTTCAATAATCGGAGCATATAAACATTAACTTGATTAGTTACCATTCAACAATTTATCATCCATGTTTAGTATATCAGTAGTGCATAGTAAAATAATCACATATACACAGTACACCAAAATTTATGTGGAAACCCAATGCGAGAGAAAACCATGGAATGATTTTCTTATATGTCAGAAGAAATACATCCATAGGAAGCACCAACTTCCCAATTTTCCAACTCCAGCTGGACGAAGGATTCAACCCCCTATTTAGAGGTTACAACTTTAAGGAAGCTCTAAATCCATAATTTTCCATCTCCAATTGGAAGGAGGCTACAACCACACATCCTTTCCCCACCCAACCGCTCTGAAATATAAATGTAGACCAATCTGGCACTACCACATCAACTTATCACTATCCTTGTCAGTGGACTGATATACCATCACTGTCATTGTCAACCTGTCACCACAACCAACCACTGTCAACCTGTTACCACAACCACTCACTATCAACCTATCAAAAAAACATATGATCATGTATCCGACCTGGTGTATGTGATCAAATACTTGCATACCTTCCTCAACTTCAACAACACGATAATAAAATCTTCATCAACCTTTAACTCAATCTCACGTGACTAGTTTTGGATTAGTCACAAACCCTAACTTTCAACAAGAATGATTGTGTACCTGTAATGAATAAAGGTATGAAACTTGTACATAACCTTCCTCAGTATGTCTTCTAAAATTCCTCCAAGTTTCACTCCTTGAATAATTCTTGAAAAGGAGTTATAGAGAAAGTAACATACCTTGTTGAATTATGGCCTATTCTAGAGAGAAAACTTGTATGGCATGACACATGCTCAATATTTGATATATTGTTATGAAAATTGTACAAAACAACTATGGCCTGTTATATTTCCATTTCAATTGGTCTCGCATAATTTTTATTATATATGAATAATGTTGGCGTGAATTTGATCAGACTAGGGTCCTTCTCAGTTTACAAACAAAAAGTACCATGTAGTCTAGAGAACTGGCATTTTCATCTCTTCGGAAAAGAAGAAGTCTCACCCGAAGCGCTGCTGAGACAGATAGATAGGGAAGGGTAGGGAGAAGGCTAAAGAGGATCCATAGAGTAGTCATAACTTATTCCTTGTTCTTGCGCAAGATTCATTACTAGATCTGAACCATTTAAATGCAAGAAGTGAACCTACTTATGTTGCTAGCAGTGATTAAACACAGAACCATCAAAGAGAACTCATAAACCATAAAGAAATGTTGTAATGTGCAATTAAACATACAAAGACACATTATATTTTAAATTTTTCTCCTTCTTCATATTACCCTTGAGATATTTCTCTGTTGCAGACTCAAACTCACTCAGTAGGGCATATTACAGACTCTTTCTTGTCGTCTCTCGACTTTACAACAGGTATCAACAACTAATCCCAGAACTTGGGCGACTCTGATCAATATGAGCCAACACGGCCTAACAAACCAACAACAACAAAAACCCAACCCTTTTACAATTATATTCAGCCCTATATATAGCTGGGTTGTGTCTTCCTTATCGGTTTTACCAATTTCTTGCTCTGTTGCAATCGTTTGTTTCTTAGTTGTTGTTGCACTGACTTCTGCAATTGTTTTTTGTTACTCTTTCTCCTAGCCTCTGATGAATTTTGTGCAAATCGTGCTTAGTCAAAACTTGTGCAGCTTCTTCCCAAAAATGAAGGGCCCAACAGGCTCCGACCACAATCCTTGACTCATCCTCGAGTCAAGCGTTTGGTTCTTTCACATCCTCCAGGAGCAACTGTTGTTTTCCCTTGTCCGACTTTTCTTCTTCTTTGGTCTCTTCTGTTTGTGTATTTTCTTCCTTTACCTCCTCAAATGAAGGGTCCAATTCTGGTACCAACTCTAAAGCTCAGTGTTTTACTACGTGAAAGATTTCAACTTTGTCTTCCCATTTCCGGGTGAGGAGTGATGCTTCTGCAAGGAATTGTTGGGTTGATTATTTGTTGTATTCCTTTCTCTTGGCCGCAACCAACGAGTTCCACTCAGAGTCTGTTGTTGCATTGACCTAATGCATTTGCATGTAGGCTATCTGGATTACCGATCGAAATTCACGCAACTCTTTCTTGGCTATGAACTGTGCCTCATAGAGTGTATTTAATTCGTTGTCAGCCTGCTGGATTTAGTCGAACTTCTGCTGCTTCTCTATAGGGTCCATTGTGACCACAACTTCCTCGTTTAGCAACTGAATTTTTGTTCTCGCCTCCTCTAAAACATGATTTCTCCGAGCGATGATGCCCATCCATTCATTAACTTCTCTGAAGATTTTAGTGCAGTCCTCGGTGTGTTTGTGCAGTGCTACTCTAGCATTGTTGCCTTGCAATATTATCTTCTGCATTTGATCCTGGAGTTGTTGGGGCTACTGTTCTGCTTCTTGGTGGACTTGTTGTAGCTTCACTTGTATCTTCTCGATAAGGGTAGTGAGTTGTGTCCATGCTTGTTGTAACAGGTGAATCTGTTCCTCTGGCTCACTTACATCGCTATCCTCGGGTAGTTCAGGTGTGACCTTATGAATATTCGGCCATGCTTCTATAAGTTTTGCCTGCACTTTTCCCAGTTTGTGATGGACTTGGAGTCTATCATGTGCTTCATGCATTCTGTATGTGTGCTCTTTGATTTGTTCTTTTCTTGTGATCTCTACGGATCTCTCGGCATCCTGGAGACTCTGCTCCAAATGGTCTGTAGATTCCTTGATTAGGACAAATAAGTGTGGCAACGACCACTGTGCTAGGTTGGTGGGTGAAACAACTGCTTTGATGGGTACTTGCCACTGTAGTGGGAGTCCACTATCTGTTGAATGGTCTGAAAGAGTTTCTACCTCGTCCTCTGTTGGTGGTGTGGATGTGATTCTCAACCTAAGCTTTGCTGGAAAAAGAGTCATAACCTATGTTCTGGCTATGCAGAGTTGCATCAATTCCACACATTGTTTGGGGTTATGGAGAACTTGTTCCATTTGAGCTCATATGGCTGTCATGTCGGTCCCAATCCATCTCGTCGTTATGACAGTTGCACATCTTCTTGAGAATTGTTCATGCGAGCCTTGTTGTCAACTATCAAAAGCTAGTTCTGAGTCTTTGTCAACTGACTATATACTTCTCCAGCTTACTGATCCATCAGCTGTAGGGTTTATGCAATCATTTCTTGTCCCTGTTTTTACAGTGCACAACTGTTCTAGGTCTTCTTCCTCCATATTGTTGTATGTTGGCTCTGTGTACCTAGGTCCTACATATGGATCCAAAGGTTGAACTACCTTGATTCCCTAAGATTCAAAAGTCATGGTGTCTTTCTTTAAATCGATTGCTGCATAATTGTCATAAGTCCAATCAATGCCAAGTAGCGCAGGGTAGGGGTCCTTGTTTCCCATGATCTCAATGACTTCAAAGTCGACCACTTTTTTTACTCCTGCTACATCGATTTCCATGTTTTCCAGTCTTCCTATGGGAAAAATACAGTATTGGTTTTCCATTCTTAACTGAATTGGGGAATATGTCAGTCTCGATTTTCCCAAGGCTTCCCAGGTCTTCTTGGGTAGAATGTTCACATTTGACCCTAGGTCCAACATGACGTCCTTAATTTCAAACTCATATAACTAGGCTACCAGTCAGAATTCTCTTCCGGTTCTCACTTTTCTTCGCTGCACTCTTTGAGTACTTTTCTCAGGAAGGTTTGCCCTTATTCTTGCTTATGAGGTTTCTTCGTTCCCTAAGATTAGGTAAAGTGTATTGCACAACTTTTCCGTTAGTTGATCATTCCCTAAAATGTAAGAGAATAATTGAAACCAGAGGTCGACTGTGTTTTGAGGTTGCTCAAGCTGTCTTGTTATGACTACAAGGTTTTTGGGTGCAGGGGGTGAAGTAGGGGCTTGCACCATATTGGGGTAACTAGTCGGTTGGGGGGTGTTCTCTTGCATTTCATGACTAGGGATATTCCAGAATACTTCTATGGTGTCTTTAAAGAAAAACCTTTTCTTCAGGGGGTCATACATGTCTCCCTTCGGTGTTTCTTTCTAGATTTGAGGTAGAGTATCAACATCAGCTCATGTCCTCGCTCCTGCTCGAGTAACGATGTTAATATTGGGAAATTGTGCCTTAGAAATCTTCTTGATATTTGAGCTGATAAGTTTAGTTCCTCTTTGTTGTGCCCTATCTTCCCACTTTGCAATTAACTATGGGCAGTCTTCAGTTGCATGTCCATTGGTTCTGCAGTGAGAGCACCATCACAGAATTGGATGAGGACAATCTCTGGCCAAGTGACCTTGCTCATCACAGTTATAGCATCTTCTTGGTCCTCTTCCCCTATTTCTTCCTCCTCTGAAGTCTCCTCCAGGTCCACCTCCTCGACCTCTTCCTGGTCCCTGCGGGTTTTCATTCACCCTGAATGTTGTTCGGTCTAGTCTATCCGCGAGATAATCTAATGCTCTACATTGATTAGTAGTATGTGTGGTGGATGTGAAAAAATCACAATGTGTTTTGTTTGGTATTTTCAAATTCTTCTACATGATGGGGCAATGTCTTGGTCCATGCCCGTGAATTCGACAGATCTCACAATATTCCATTGGTGGTGCTGCTTGTCCTTCTAGGAAAGCATGATATGGGGTGGGGTGATGGAATGGTGAGTTCATCGATACTTGTGCAAATCCTCATGTAGGTACTGCTAGGGGTACCATCAAATTATGAGGAGGTCCCAGTCCCCTCATTCGCAGACATTCGGTCGCCAAATGACCTTTCGTATAGCATCTTGTGACCAAACCTGTGGTCGTCCTAGTCTAGGTATCAACAACTCCTGAATATTTTTTGTAAGTGTTGATATATGCCCTTGTAGTTACACCAGATTCACATCTACTGGGGGTCTGGTTACTTTCAGGTTCCCGGGGTATCCCGCTATGGCTTCAATCTTCATCGATTGTTCCAAGGAGTCTACCAATGTGTCTATACTCTATTGTGTTAGCAGAATCCGAGTCAGAGGAAACAATCCCTGAATGTACCATTCCCTTTGATATTCTTCATGGATTGGATGTGCCAACCTCCCTATGGCATCTTTAAACTTCTAGTTGTACTCCCAGGCTGATTCGCCTTCCCTCTACTGAATTCTGTGCAATTCAGACATAGCCTGTTGTTTTAACTGAGGAAGTTTGAATTCTACTATGAACCTTGTCCGTACTTGGTCAAGTGTGAACAATTGACCTTGTGTCCCTGGCACTCTTGGTTCAATGATATTCATGTACCACTTGAGAGCGCAACCTCTCAAGTTAGTATGGAACTTGACCAACTTATTCACATCTAGAGTCCCTCTGGATCTCCAAATGGATTCGCACAAGAACCAGTGCTTCTCGACGTCTTCATCTCCCTTACCCCAAAATTCTAGGTATCTAGCGATCAAACCTCCTGTATGGATAGCCATTGTTGAACTTGTTGTTCCTATCAGTATGAATCCTAATGGTCCTGCTTTTGATTTACCAGTGGATCCCAATATCCTCCCTTCACTCACACTTCCTGGTTGTGACTGACTAAGTGATTGTATTGGAACAAAATGAGAAGGTAGTATCGAGCCTACTTCTTGTATAGAAGGCACTTGGGGTATGGGTGATTTGGGGCAGTTTTATTTGATCTGGGGGGTCTCGTTATCTTCCACTAGGATGATCTCTTCAGCCGGATTCCTGATTTCTCCTGTTATCGGGGCCAAATCTTCTCTTTCTCCTCCAAGATTCATGTCGGTTTCCTCCTCTCTCACCTCCACACTCTCTCCTTCTTGTCCCTCTTCCTCGGGACTTCTTTCTCTCTTTTCTTCTCTCTCATTCAATCTTTGACTGGATAGTTGTTCATGTCTTCTCATCCTCTGCAGTTCTTCCATTTATCTTTCCTCTACTTCTCCTGATCCTCCTTATTTCCTCAACTTTTTAGATTGTCTTGTGGCTTTCTTGATCTTCCCGTGCCACCACTTCTCAACTATGGCAGCTCTCTTCAAGGCTCGTTCATCTCTTGATTCCATTTCTTGTTGTTTTTCCCCCATTTTTCAAAGAACCCTTTCCCCTTCTCATGCCATGGCCCTCACCCTGTCTCGCCCTACCCCAAGCGAGGGTGTTTACGCTGCCATCTTGGTTGGGGACATAATCAACATCCCCTCCTCCGTTAAGAAAGCCTTAATACACAAGGGGATTTCTCTCAACAGTCTTCCCCTTGTGCCTTTCTTGAAGATTTCCTCTGCCTGCAAGAAAGATTGGTGGTTCTCATCTGCAAATTCGATTATGTATCCTTCCAGCATGGTGTTAACCCAGAAATCCAAGGCTCATGTGACTGGGCAATCCAGCCTCTAGAGTGCTACTAAATTTTCGGTATCCCATTCACGGATATTGTTGGTACGAACCTAGAACTCTGGAGCTTCTTGGAGCCTCTTTATCTAGTGAAAAAATTCTTCCGGGAATTTAACCCAGAAAATCTCATATTGGTCGCTTAGTCTTTCTGAATAAAAGATTGTTTCGCGAGTGTTTTTCAACGATTTTCTTCTTAATTCCGCTTCTTTCCATATGAAGGTGTCACAGTTCCTTTCCCACCATTGATCAATACCAGATCTATGGATCGGCAACAACATTATCCCTACAAGTTCCCTTTTAACACGGGTCTTGGCAACGAAACCATTTTGTTGGCGTGAATTTGATCAGACCAGGGTCCTTCTCAGGTCACCAACAAAAAGTACCGTGTAGTCTAGAGTGTTGGCATTTTCATCTCCTCAGAAGAGAAGAAGTCTCACCCAAAGCGCTACTAAGACAAATGGATAGGGAAGGGTAGGGATAAGGCTAAAGTGGATCCATAGAGCAGTCATAACTTATTCATTTTTCTTGCGCAAGAGTCATTACTAGATATCAACCATCTAAATGCAAGAAGTGAACCTACTTATGTTGCTAGCAGCGATTAAACATAGAACCATCAAATAGAACTCATAAACCATAAATAAATGTTGTAATGCACAGGTAAACATACAAAGACACATCATATTTTAAAATTTTCTCCTTCTTCGTATTACCCTTGATATATTTCTTCATTACAAATGCAAACTCACTCAGTAGGGCATATTACAGACTCTTTCTTGTCATCTCTCAACTTTATAGCAGGTATCAACAAGTAATCCCAGAACTTGGGTGACTCTGATCAATATGGGCCAACATGGACTGACTAACCAACAACAAAAAAGACCCAACCCTTTTACAATTATATTCATCCCTATATATAGTTGGGTTGTGTCCTCCTTCTCGGTTTGCCCGATTTCTTGTTTTGTTGCAACTGTTTGTTGGTTAGATGTCGTTGCACTAACTTCCACAATTGTTTTATCTTACTCTTTCTCCTAGCCTCTGATGAAGTTTGTGCAACTCGTGCTTAGTTAGAACTTGCGCAGTTCCTTCCCAACAAATAAGTTATGATTGTTTTACCTGGAACACATGTTTAAAACTAGTTTCAGGACTAGTCAAAATCCCTATATTCAACAAAGCGTATCTACAAAAGTACAATGACCCAAAATATGGAATTTCTACCACAGGTACCTTGATATGTCTTCTTAAAAACCTCTAAATTTTTAGATCTGAACAATTTTAAAAACAAATTTATAGACAAAATGGTAATATGACATGTAAATAACATACCTTATAAAAACTTCATGCTCCCTTGGATTTTTAGCTTTCTTTACTTCACCTGGAATTCTCTGCCTCCAACCTGTATTCTCATAAGTGAATATACAAAAGTGATTTGTAATGGAATCTCCTTTATGTTATAAACACAATTTTCTTAATGACATACAACTGCCATATAACTCATGATGGAATGCAACTCACATGCAACTTAGATGTAATAATTAATTATCCCTCCAATAATTAATTAGCCATGCAATAATTGATTTTCTTCTATTTACTGCCACTTTACTTTGACATGCAACTTTTCTCAAGGGTTGACATAAATGACAACCAAACTCAATAATTAATTATCCCTATAATAATTAATTATCTTATGTTTACTGCCACTTTACTTCGACATGCAACTTTGTTAATGGAATGCAATAATTAATTATCCCTAAAATAATTTCTTTATATTTTTCGATAATTAATTAGTCCTTGCAATAATTAATCTTTCAACAATTAATATTTCAATAATTAATCTCTTGTTGCAACCACTTTGATTGGTCAAGCTTCTTGATGAACTTCTAAAGGCTTTGGGAATATTCTTAAGGGTCCTCCAACTTCATATATCCATATCTCCTCAATTGTGAGGAACTACATGGCATACCATATATCACCGAAAATGGCATGACATGTAATATCCACCTATTATAGTCTTACCTACAAGTATACCGACCTTCATTTATTTATTCCTTGATCAACTGCGAGTTCCATGACCAACCTGTTATTGTATCCTCTCACATGGCACCTCTCAACCAGATGTCCACCATCACCAACAAATGATTCTACCAAGCATGTAACAAACTCACCAACATACCATCATAAGATATGTGCTTGTACCATACCATGTACCAACCCGTACCATGAATCAACCATGCACATCAACACATGTACCATACCATGTGCCAACCATGCACATAAACCATATACATAAACCTATACCACGATCTATACCATAACAAATGTATACCTTAACAATGTGTCAATATCAATGGAAGAACTCTAACATGACAACTAGCTATCCAATAATCTTGTCCACAGATCTAGGGATTCTAGACTTCCCCAATGGTTGAGATCAATATCTAAGATCACTCTCCAAGGGTTGAGATAAATGAAAACAAATTGTCCAAAAATGTCCCCCTTTGGCATTGATGGCAACACTTAGACATGGAAACGCCATGCTCATGCTCCCTCTGTGACCGTTTCTCCTCATGAATGTTTCTATCTCTCCCCCTTTGATATCAATGGCAAAGGGTATCTTCCATGGGGTTTCTCCCCCTGTCTTCATTTTATATTTTAACCTTGTACAATATTTAATGCAAACATATTTTCGGTAAAAGAACAAAAATGATACAATGGAAAATACAAACATTACACAAAGATTTTTCTTGGGACAACTAAAACTGGGAAAACTAACATATTTAATATTCTTTCATAGTGATACATTGTTTACAATACAATATACATATCGGAGCCAACGACATCCAAAACCCTAACCCAATGACCTAGATTAGTCAACAACAATAATTCCTTAATTGAAAATAGAAAACCGTCGAAAAAAACCGTGTCGAACAACCACCCAAAAATGGACCTGAAAATCAAGGCAACACGAAAAAAAAAGAAAAAATGTGACACATTTCCCAAGGCCAAAAACAATTATTGGGGGCATTTCCCCTGAACCCCCTCTCAAAAACCCTCTGCATGCCCGACACAACATAGGCATTAATACTCCTGCAAAGAATATAAAACATACCCAACATTCTCCCACTTGTTGTTTTCTTTGCATACAGAGGGTTACATGGTTACATAGTCAACAATCCATGGAAACAACGGCCATGGATCCTCTACACCAAGAGAACCTCTCAGTTCTCAAAGATTTTGTTAATGAATCTGCAACATTATTCAAAGTGTCCACCTTCATCAATAACAGTTTCTTTTCTTCAACCATGTCTCTCACAAAGTGATATTGAATATCAATATGCTTTTTCTTTGAATGATAAGTCGAGTTATTCACTAGAAAAATTGGATTTTGACTGTCACAATCTATCCTTAGAACTTGTTGTACCAATGCAATACCTAAACACAATATTTGTAACCATATTTCTTCCTTACTTGCATGAGTGGTTTCCATGTATTCAATTTATGTAGTTAAAAGTGCCACTACAACCTGTCTTTTTCTCATCCAACTTATTGCTCCTCCAAATAGGTTAAACACATACTGACTTGTAGATCTCCTTCGATCCAGATCTCCATCCTAGTATGCATCTAAAAATCCATGTATATCCAACACTCTGTCCAATCCTAGTCTTCCTTGGTAGAACAATTCATAGTTAATAGTGCCATGCAGATACCTGAAAACCTTTTTTACTGTTGTTCAATGCTCCTTCTCTCTTTTTGACATACACCTCCTCAAAACTCCCACTGCATGTGCAATGTCTGGTCTAGTACATACCATTTCATACATCAAACTTCCAGTTTCACTAACATATGGAACATGAGACATGTCCTCCTCCTCTTGCTGTGTCTTGGGACATTGATCCGCATATAACTTTACACCAATAGGAATAGGAACCTTGAGTGGTTTACATTCTTGCATATTAAATCTCTATAATATTGTCTCGGCATATTTTCTGTGATTTAACCAGAGTTTCCTCTTTTTCTGATCTCTTTTAATTTCCATGCCCAAAATGAAATTTGAAGTACCAAGATCCTTCATGTCAAATTTAGAGGACAACTGAGTTTTCACATCCTGGATAATCTCCTTGTTGTTTCCTATCAACAACATGGCATCCACATACAAGACCAAATAAATAAAATGATCACCAATTACTTTAAAATGCACACAATGATCCTCTTTGATTCTTGTGTAACCAAGTCCCAACATATAAGTATCAAATTTTTGATACCACATGCTTGGTGATTGTTTTAAACCATACAAGGACTTTTTCAGCTTGCATACCATCTCCTTCTCTCCCTTCACAACAAATCCTTATGTTTGCTTCATATAGATTTCTTCTTCCAAATCCCCATGTAGGAATGATGTCTTCACATCCATCCATTCTACTTCAAAATCAATTGCAGCAACAACCAACAACAGATAACAAAAATATTATAGAAGTTAACTTGGAAATAGGAGAAACAATCTCACCAAAATCAATTCCCTCAACCTTGGAATAACCCTTTGCTACTAACCGAACTTTGTATTTATCCACTTTTCCTTCCACATTCAGATTATTTTTAAATACCCATTTTCTTCTAATGGGATTTCTTCTAGTAGACAAATCCACTAGATCCCAAGCCTCATTCTTATCCAGAGATTTCCATCCTTTGAATCCACTGCCTCCCTGACATTTCTAGGATCATCATCACTAATAGACAAAGCAAAATTTGAACGAAAATATGATGGAGTATACCTTTTCGATAGCCTTCTTTCTTGAACTGATCTCCTCAATACTAGAGTATGAGGATCTTCTTCTTCTAATCCTTGTTCTTTTGTAGAGTCTTATTCATCATCCTTGAAATCAAACTCTATTTTCTCTAATTTTTCCTTACTTGGAAGGACTTCCTGTTTAACAAAATCCTTCATTTCTCTAAATACCACATATCAGATATACACTACCTCATTAGTTTATGGGTTCCAAATCTCATAACCTTTGAGACCATCTTTATATCCAATGAAGATACACTTTTCAGCCTTTTTGTATAGCTTACTCTTGTTTTCCTTTGGAACATGAACATATGCATCATAGACAAATACCTTGAGATGTGTGAGAGAATTTTTCTTACCAGTCCATACCTCTTTTGGAGTCTTTTCATCCAGCGCTGATGAGGGTGATCTTTTGACTAGGTAACGTGCAATACCCACTGCCTCTACCCAGAATTGTTTCCCTAACCCGACACCATTGAGCATGCACCTTGATTTTTCCATCAGCGTCCTATTCATCCTTTTTGCAACTCTATTATGCTAAGGTGTATATGGAGTAGTCTTCTACCTTGATATACCACACTTCTTACATAATTCTTCAAATTCATTCCCACATAACTCTCCATTATCTATCCTCAACACCTTAATTATTTTCTTTGTTTGATTCTCAACAAGAGCCTTAAAATCTTTAAACTTTTCAAAGAATTCATATCTCTTCCTGAGGAAATATATCTAAGTCATCTATAAATGAGACATAGTACACATATTTTCCCAATGATGGGATCGAAATAGGTCCAAAAACATCACTGTGAACTACATATAAAATTCCTTCTGTCCTCGTTGCACCAGAGGGGAATCGTACCCAATTCTGCTTCCCATATACACAATGTTCATAAAAATCAAAATCCAGAGAGAAGTTCATCAAACCTTAAATCATACCTTTACCATGTAGTAGTCGAAGACCCTTATCTCTGATATTCCCCAGTCTTTGATTCCATAGCATAACCTTTTCTCCAGAGACTATAGGAGTTCTTTCTTCTTCAAATCCAATATCAAGAATAATGGAAATATTACACCCATCACTAATATTTATTCTTTGTATCTTATACAGAGTTCCAAACCGAACTCCCTTCAATGAAACCATTGCTCCTCGAACCATCCTGCAAGTTTCCTTTTCAAATATTGTTTTTACCCCTTCATCATCAATTTTTCTTACAAAAATCAAATTTCTGGCCAATCCTGGGATGTGTAGAACACCAGGTAGTGTTCTAATCATTCCATCTATGAGACTCAACTTGAATTTTCCTCGACCTATGATTCTAGTTTTTGAGTCATCACCTAGGAAAACATTACCTCCATCATACCTTTCATATTCACAGAACCACTCCCTTTGGGGAATCCTATGAAAGGATTCACCTGAGTCAACCAACCATGCCTCATGATATGCATGTGTGCTTGAAGAATCCAAGCACACTTCCCCTCTTTCTTCCTTGGAGGTATTTTCTTCTGTAGAAAGAGATTCTTCAGATCCCTTCTTTTTCTCAACTTTGGATCTACACTGCTTCTTGTAGTGCCCTTCTTTTCCACATCTCCAACATACTTTTACAAACTTTTAGGGAGATTTATATCTACCCTTAGACTTAGATCTCCCACTTTAGAACTTAGATCTATTTCTTTCCTCGGAACGTCCTCTTGCAAATAATGTGTCTGTTCTCTCTCCTTCCATATTCTTCCATCTCATCTCCTCTGACAACAAGGATGAGACCACTTCATCAAACTTCAAGGCAGTGGTATTACTACCTATGGCCACAACCAAACGATCCCACGATTCTGGTAAAGAACACAGTAAATGGATACACTTATCTACATCTGAAATTTTAATCTCAACGGATACTAACTGACTTACCATAGTATTGAAGCCATTCAAATGCTCTGCCACTGAGTCTCCATCTCTCATCCTCAGATTATACAACTTCTTTCTCAGGAATAGTTTATTTACTAAGGACTTAGACTGATACAACTTCCCCAACTTATCCCTTAAATCCTTGGTTGTAGCTTCCTCTGACACATTCATTAATATTGAATCTGAGAGACATAGTCAGATTGTGCTCTACACCTTCTGATCCAAATTTTTCCAATCATCTGTTGAAGTTCATGTAGGTGCAATACCTGTATCTACCATGATCCATTGATCTGTGTCCACCAATAGATCTTCCATATTGAACATACACAACTCAAAAATTTCCCATTAAACTTCTCGATCTCCATTTTTGAATTTCTCACCCTTTCTTTTCACCTAAAAAATCAATACCACATATCTCCCACTGTAAGAAGGCTTATCACATTCCCGAGCCAAACCCTTGACCAAAAAGGTGTCCGCCTGAAGCCAACAAATCTATGATACCAAATGTAGATTTTAACCTTGTACAATATTTAGTGCAAACATATTTTCAGTAAAAGAACATAAAATATACAATGACAAATACAAATATTACACAAAGATTTTTCCCCTGGAAACCCAAAATAGGGAAAAATGAGAATATTTTGTACTCATTCATAGTGATACATTGTTTACAATAAAATATACATATAGGAGCCAACGACATCCAAAACCCTAACCCAATGACATGGATTAGTCAACAACCCTAATTCCTTAACTGAAAATAGAAAACCATAAAAAAAAACCATGTGTCGAACAATATCCCAACAATGGACACGAAAATCGAGGCAACACAAAAAATGAGGAAACAATACGACACCTTTCTCGAGGAAAAATAAATTCTTGAGGGTACTACCCTTGAACCCCCACGCATGGGGATTTCTCCCCCCTACAAAGAATATAACACATATCCAACACTCATGGCTCTATTATTCTCTCCCCCTTTGACATCCTACTAAAAAGGGTAACTCTCTCTCTGGGGTTGCTCCCCCTGTTTGAGCTTTCCTTGGGGATACTCTCCCTATCTTCACTCTTATGATATCTTCTTTGACTATTTCTCTCTCCTTGAATTCTTTTCAAGATTTCATGTAGATAAAATGTAGGTCTTCATGTACCTACTTCTATTTGGAGTTTTTATCCATTTGTTCTTCCTCTTGTAAATCACTGACATATACAAAAGAATTCGAAGTTTGAGCATTCAAATATTTTGTTATAAAAAACATCCAACTATCTTTGAGTTAGTCTTTGAAAAAATCTGTCCTAAAATCATTCTCTCATCCATTGACATATATCTATCCAATCTTTCATAATGTCTTATGAATCCATCCATGTGCATGTGACCCATACTAATTGTGACTCTGCTACACAATTGTCCACCATACTTACCCATATATAATTTCATTATTCTGAAGACTTCTTTGAATCCATTGCAACTTATCATCACATACCTTCATCTAAAACTGAAACATCTATTCCCACTAGTCTACTCAACTGCAAATCAAACTCTACAAATCTGCAATTTTCTGTAATGAATATATCCCTGCATGAATATGTCCTCTATGATGAATATATTCCATCTTATACATATCAATGATTTCCATGATATACCTTCT
>ML796100.1:158648-174424 GCA_009831015.1 Picea engelmannii
CAAAAACAGGCCACACTGAGTACGTAGAATGAAGCTCTCCAAATGGATTGACACCATCAGCTGCCAACGAAAGTCTAACATTACGAGGTTCTTCTTTAAAAATTGGCCACTTTTCTTCAATGTAGTTCAATGCAAAACCATCTGCCAGAATTCAAAGAACATCATCTCGACTTTTGTTCTTTGCATGGAAATCCATAAACTGTGCTATACTTTGGCACCTGAACAACCACTGGAAACGTGGAATTATCATAATATAATGAAGAACTTTGCGAGACCTCTTCTTTGACGCTTTATCGGTTCGATATCTACTTATTTGACATTGTGGGCATTCATTTTCTAATGCATATTGTCCATAATATATGATATGATCATTAGGACATGCATCAATAACCTGATAGTCCAAACCAATTTCTTTCATAATCAAAGATATTTCTCGATATGTGCGTGGAAAAATATTCGATGTCGGTAATAGAACATCACCTAAAAATCTACAAAATTCTAAACAATAAGTCAATGTAAACAATATTCATCATCAATATATCATCCAATATACTAATTTACAAATTAGAAAACAATAGCAATATAGGAAAAAATTGAACCTTTTAAGTATTTGTGAACATGCAGGCATAAATAATTAACAAATTAAATACCTTAGTATCTGTGTGAGATGTGTTTGATAAACCATTCAAAACCTTTAGGTTCACCAACAACAATATAGCAGATAAAAGATTTGTTGTTGATCCTTCATAAAGAGGTTGACGTGACTTCTTGAGTAGAGGATCAACATCATGACTATCATCCTGGTTGTCCTCGTCCATTGTAGAAAATGTGTCTTGGATCAATCTATGTATCTCATCTTCCTAATTTGAATCACTAACGCTATCTCCATCCATATCATCATTAATAACTTATCAACAACTTCAATATTATGATCTCGAAGTTCATCTCCATGTATAGTAGTATTTCTGCTAGTACTAGGCAAATAACTCTCTAGAGGTTGACACTTTGGGGGCATCATCTATATATTTAAAAACAACATAGAAAAGTTAGTGTGTATTAAAAATCCCGATAAGAAATATAATTACTAAAATTCATGACATATTGATTATTACAAAGAATACATTAAATATTGAATCCTCTTACCAAGGGACGATATTCATAACCCCCTTCAGCGTGCCCCTTCTCCCTACAATGTTTTTGGGTTGTTGTTATTAAAAGTCTTATATGTTTCAAGCCTCTACAATCATAGCTAGGGCAATAACATTTTCCATCGCCCCTCGCCTCTAATGTCACTCTTAGCCGAGCAAGATTCCTGTCATTTTCATTCATTGTGACAAATCCTTGTCCTAACAAGTTATTGTCTTACCTACACCATACCAAACATTAAGTTGTCAATTTTTTATATTTTGCCTATTCCTTTCGATTATGATATGTTTATTTGTAGTGACCTACATATTTATAATAAGGTCAACATATTTATAATAAGGTGATCATATGTGTAGAGGATCAACATCATGACGACATAGATAACATCTTTATAATAAGGTCATATGTGTACAAATGTTTTCTTTATATAATAACGACATATATACCTAACATAAGTTTAGGGTTAGTGTTTATGTATCTTATTAGTCCCTGCTTCAATCAAGATTTGTTGGTGTTTTTTTGTCAGGTCTTAAAAATTAAAAGAGAGAATAAAATGACAATCAATTACTATCATTTCACCGATCAAGGTTGAGTTTCAAGAGCACTTCCATATCTTTATCAATGAAAAGAGAGAGAGATTATAGCTACAATTGAATGGAAAAGGGTATGTGGATTCCATGAACCTAGAATATTATGGAATCCACATACCCTTTTCCATAGAATATACTAACTAGATCCAAAAACCAAAGACATGAAATATGGTACTACACATATTATAATATATTATCAAGGAAAAAACAAGCTAAATGAAATTTGGACATTTGAAAAAAAATTTACAAGTTAAATGAGTACATCAATAAAAAATAACATACTATCCTTGCAAGTTCAAAATCTGAGCTATGTAGATCGAGAATTGGATTTTTTCAACCGGTGGGTGACGGGAAAAAAAATAGCTCAAACAAAAGCAAGGAACAGTTTCACAACTATAGCAATTGTGTCGCAAACTCTCTTAAAGTCACGTATATATAGATAAAATAGTCAACTAGCTGTTAACACCGACCAATGAGATAAGAAAAAATTTGCGTCGCTATTTCCACGAAAGTTTGTCGCTATAGTGATGAAAATACTGACTAGATTTAAATAATATTTTCGTCGATATTGCGACGAACTTTTGTGGCAATATCGATGAAAATCCCACCTTGTTTAAAACAAATATGAAACTAGTTGAAGCGTGGAAACTTTTCATGGAAAAATACGCCCATATGTAGTAGTGTTTGTAGTTGTGTACCCTGTCTCAACTGATCACCAAATATCACATCCATGTTCTTGTAGAAATGATTTCATTATGTTTCTCCATATTTCATATTTCAGACCATTTTGACCATTGAACTATGGTACTTCTATCTTATACATATCAATTATTTCCATGATCTACCTTCCAGTGGTTAAACTGCTCCTTGAAGAAACCTTCTCTTATACCAATTGTTGGAATAATGAGAGGGGGGGGTGAATCAATATGAGCACTTTTATCACTTTTAACCACAATATAAAATCTTCAATGATCAGAACATATAAAAATTAACTTGATCAATTTCCATTCAATAGTTTATCATCTATGTTTAGTATATGAACAATGCATAATACAATAATCACATATACACAATACACCAATATTTACGTGGAAACCTAATGCGGGAGAAAAACAAATAACATTTTTATTATATGTCATAAGAAATACATTCATAGGAAGCACCAACTTCCTAATTTTCTAGCCTCCAATTGGAAGGAGGTTTCAACCTTCTATTTATAGGCTACAACCTGAAGGAATATCTAACTCCCTAATTTTCCGGCTCCAAATAGAAGGAGGATACAACCCCCTTTCCTTACCCCATCCAACAACCTTGAAATATAAATGTAGACCAATATATCACTACCACATCAACCTGTCACAGTTCCTATCACTTGACTGATATACCATCATTTTCATTGTCAACCTATCACCACAACTTGTCCCTGTCAACCTGTCACAACAACCTTTGATCTTGTATCTGACCTGGTGTATGTGATCACAGACATGCATACCTTCCTCAACTTCAACAACACAAGAATAATATCTTCATCAACCTTTACCTCAATCTCACAGGACTAGTTTTGGATTATTTAAAAACCCTAACTTTCAACATGAATAACTCTATACTTGTAATGAATAATGGTATGAAACTTGTACCCAACCTTCCTAATTATGTCTTCTGAAATTCCTCCAAATTTCACTCCTTGAATCATTCCTGAAAAGGAGTTATAGAGAAAATGACATACCTTGCTAAATTATGACCAATTCTAGAGAGCGAACTTGTACATCATGCCACATGCTCAATATTTGATATCTTATTATGAAAATAGCATAAAAAAAAAATAAGGCTTTTAGTATTTCCATTGAAATTGGTCTCACATCATTTTTATTTTATATGAAGAAGTACTTATGACTGTTTCACTCGTAACACATGTTTAAAACTAGTTTAAGGACTATTCAAAATCCCTATATTCTACAGAGTGTATCTCCAAACATACAAAGAACCAAACTCTGAAATTTATACCTGATCTGAAAATAGTGGGCTGACTTGTTATGCTATGCAAGCACCCTCTACTTCATTAAAATAAAATTTACAGGACCTTGCTCCATGTGTTAAAATATGCAAGATAAATTATGTGCCAAGTTTATGCTTCTTCTAAATGGTTATGTGTGAGGTCTTTGCAAGATTAAATATGTTTTTTTCATAAAATACAACAGTAAAAATAACTTGCAGCAATTAATAATCAACAAACACTCACAACAAGAACAACAACATGATAAAGGAGTTCACCCCTCTCCGGGATACATCTCCTTGAGCCTCCATCAATGGACTTGGCTCTATGGGATTAATTTGTCAAATATTCTTTTACAGGCTTCTTCTCAACTCCAATGGAAATTTTGGCTGTACCATTGGGTTCATAATACATAAAAACCCCAAAAATGACTAATAAAACTCTGAAAACGGATCATGGCTCATCCGGGCATGACCTCTTCTACATGTGGCCTTAAGCTTCCCTGAGATTCTCTTTGGAAAAAACAGCTATAAAAGTCCTCAAATGGATCTGAAACCTATATCAAAGTGTTCAGAGCATATTAATTAGCCAAAAATGATTATTCAATCACAAAAAACAAGCATAGACTCATCTGAGCATGACCTCAAACAATGAGGGCTTCAAGCTCCCTGGAGCTTCCTGAAACTTCAATGGTTAAAAACCTACAAAAGAAGTCTTCAAATGGCTGTGAAAATAGTGCCAATGGATTCAAAACATCCAAAAACCCCTAGCTGGGCTTTTACGACACCTCATTTGGCCAAAAAATGAAGAAGATAGGCCTTCTGCCATTCTCTTCCTTCAAGCTTGTTGTCTCTGGTTTGCCAAAATGCATGTCTGTGTGCTCTAAGCAAGAACACGCTCCAAATTCATGCTAAAACCTAGCACACGCGTGAAACCGCAAAACTGATTAAACTGTAGGACGGTTAGGGTGCGCCCAGCCCCCAACCGCCAAGGTCGTGGTCATGTTGTCTTCCATACGACCGCGCTCAAACAAAAAGGGTCATGTTTCCAAACTCAAGTCATATGGGTAGGCGCATAAGACCGTGGCTAACTCCATTTGAAATCCAAACTCGCGTGCACTCTCCGTGTATATAATGGTCATATGAATATATATATCTGTGATCGGGGGCTGGGGCTAAACCCCAGCCCGTATCCTCGCCAAACGTACCATAGCATAAAATTAAATATAATGAAAAAGGTTTAGTGTTAAGAAACACTTGCATGGCGCACCAATTGGGTAGCCTATGCAAAATCGTTGCATATGCATGGAGGACATGGGGTCGAGTCTCGTTGACTCACCCATAATTTTAATCATAATCCAAATATAGTGTAACTTAAATAAATTTAAAACTATTTGGTGTTAAGAAACATATGGTGAGCACGTTAGTTGGTGGTCTTTGCCGAAGCTTTGCCTACGATGGGAGGTCCAGGGTTCGACTCCTGTGGACTCCATATTATTTTAAACAACCAACCAATTACAACGGTGCCATGTGGCACCACACCATTCGTCCATTAAATGCCATGTGTCACATCATGATTCGACCACAACTATCAATAATTAAATGCCACGTCACCAACTTCCATGTCATCATATGGCCTCTACCACGTCAGCCTATACGGACTGTACAATCAGCACAATTTTTTCACATGTTTGGCGATTCGAACAGATCGCGATATATGTCTCATCCGACGTCCGTTTGAACCCAAACGAGTTGCGTTGGGTTTGTGACAATGAGGGCTACACTCCTATTTGTTTTGAGGCAATTTCAAGAACTTTGATTTTTGAGCTAAATTTTGACCCCTGGTCCAGATTTTGATCAATACCATAGGTAGCTTGATATGTCTTCTCAATAGCCTCAGATGTTTTCTATATGAATCATTGTATAAAAAAAATTATAGCAAAAATGGTAAGATGACCTGTAAATAACATACCTTAGAAAAACTTCATCCTCCCTTGGATTTTCGGCCTTCTTTACTTCACCTAGACTTCTCTGCCTCCAACCAATATTCTCATAAGTGAATACACAGAATTTATTTTCAATGGAATCTCCTATGTTTTATAAAGATAATTTATTAATGACATGCAACTCATGATGGAATGCAACTCACATGTAACAATTAATTATCCCTCCAATAATTAATTATCCATGCAATAATTAATTATCTTTTATTTAATGCCACTTTACTTTGACATGTAATTTTTCTCAAGGGTTTAAATCAATGACAACCAAAATCAATATTTAATTATCCCTCTAATAATTAATTAATTTGTGTTTATTTCCACTTTACTTCGACACGCAACTTTGTTAATGACATGCAATAATTAATTATCCCTGCAATAATTAATTAATCTTTTTCAATAACTAATTAATCCTTTCAATAATTAATCTTTCAACAATTAATATTTAAATAATTGATCTCTTGTTGGAACCACTTTGACTGGTCAATCTTCTTGATGACCTTCTAGAGGCTTCTAGAATATTCTTGAGGGTCCTCCAACTTCATAGACCCATATCTCCTCAACCGTGAGGAACTACCTGGCATACCATATATCACTAGAAATGGAATGAAGCGTACTATCCATCTATGATAGTATTTCCTACAAGTATATTGACCTTCATTTCTTTATTCCTTGATAATTCATGGATTCCATGACCAACTTGGCCCTAGATCCTCTCACATGGAATCTCTCAACGAGATGTCCACCATCACCAACACATGCCTCTACCAAGAATGTACCAAAGTCACCAACATACCATCACAATATATGTGATTGTACCATACCATGTACCAACAGGTACCATGCATCAACCATGCACATCAACACTTGTACCATACAATGTGCCAACCATGCACATCAACAACACTTGTACCATACCATGTGCCAACCATGCACAACAACCATGTACATCGACCTATACCACGATCTATACCATAACAAGTGTATACCTTAACAATGTGTCAATATCAATGGTAGACCTCTAACATGACAACCAATTTTCCAACAATCTCGTCCACATCTTTCGAGATTCCAAACTTATCCAAGGGTTGACATCAATCTCTAAGATCACTCTCCAAGGGTTGACATCAATGACAACCAATTGTCCAAACCAATTTTCCAACAACCATGACTCGAGAAGAAAAAAACAATTTGTTTTACCAAATTGGAAATATGGAAAAGAATATGGATGAGGTGGAAAATAAGATGGATGAAAATAGGAAAGATATGGAAAATAATATGGATGAGGTGGAAAATAAGATGGATGAAAACAATAAAGATATGGAAAAGAATATGGATGAAAATAGGAAAGAGATGGAAAATCATATGGAAAAGAAGACGTTATAATTGCAAAATTTCATGTCTTCCATGATATTGCATGCTCTATATGAGAGTTCCCTAAAGGAGATATGGAGATCCAAAAAAATCATGAAAATAAAGAGAAAAATGGTGTTGAGTCTCAATCACAATTGGGGAGTATTTTATCACAATTGGGGAGCATAAATACTGAATTTCAGATTCATTCATTGCTTCAAGATTGACATCATCAAGGTTTCAATGTGCCACCAATGAACTACTTCATTCCAAATATCAATATAAGGATGTTTTATGGAAAATATCCTATAACATTGATATTCTTTATGGATAAATTCTTTGATCTACTCCAAACACCAAGATTACAAAAGGTACCTATTGCATCCTTTTATTTAGAAAATGATCAATTTGTGTGGTATCAATGGCTTTGTGAAAGAAAAGATAATTTTGTTATCTCTTGGTCCATTTTTATGGATAAATTGATATCACATTACAGTGATATTAAGAGAAATACATTAGTTAGTCAATTGATAAATATTCTAAAAAAGGGTCCAATTACATAGCACATTCAATTATTCCAAAAGCTCAATCTCAGGGTAAAGAACTTTCCTTAGGATAATTTGTTAGATATATTTATGGGCACTTTAAAGGACAACATTCAACATGAGATGCATCTATTTGAACCTAAATCCCTACAGTGATCTTTCAGTATGGAAAGGAAAGTGGAAAACAAAAATATGGCTACTAGAAGGGTGGCCACTGGTAACTATAGAGAGCACCATGTTAACTCTCTTAAACTAGCAAAGTGTACACCTCAATAAATGGATGAAAGAAGATAAAAGGGACTATGTTTCAATTGTGACAACATGTACAGTAAAGGGAATAAATGAAGTGAGATCAATAAATTATTATACATTGACTATGAAAGGGAATAAGATAAATAATTGGAACCATAAAAAATGTTAGATCTAGAAGATACTACTCCAACTATATATTTTCATGCATTGGTCGAAATTATTACTCCAAAAACCCTCAAGATACAAGGATACATAAAAAATAGAAAAGGTAAAAACATTGATTGATTTTGGTATTACCCATAATTTCATCAATTACAAATTAGAAAAAGGTATCGATTGATTTGTATATCCAACACCATATTTTTAAGTAATGATTGCAGATGGAGGTACCATAAATTGTTTTGGGAAGTTCCATAGTATTAATATCAACATGGGTCCATCCAAATGGGTGGTGTTGATGTTGTATTAGGGGTCCAATGGTTACAATCATTGGGAACCATGGCCCTTAATTTTCAATATCTTTTCATGATATTTTACTCAGATGGAAAGGAAATTGAGCTTATAGGTATCCAAGGGAAGCCCTTTATGGTGATAATCTCTAATAGCATGAAAAAATTACTCAAAAAGGGACACCATGGTGTAATTTCACAATTATGCTCACTCGAGTTTCAAACATCTATATCTTATACTCCATTATATATCCAAATAGTTATCAACATTCCAAGGTATTTGGTGAAATGCCTGTGGGTTTTCCACTTACTCAAGATCATGACCATGCTATTCAATTGTAACCAGGAAGTGTACCACCTAACATTAGGAATTACATGTATCCATATGCACAAAAGATTGAGATTGAGAATATGATCCAAGAAATGTTAGACATCGACATCATTCAACCTAGAAAAAGTTATTTCTCCTCACTAGTGGTGATGGTTAAAAAAAAGGATGGTTCATGACGTATGTGTCTATATTATATGCAACTCAACAAAATGACCATCAAAGATAAGTTTCCTATTCCTATCATTGATGAATTTAACGTAGAATTTTTTTTGCTAAGTTAGATATTTTTTGGGGATATCATCAAATCAAAATGAGGCACAAATACATCCCAAAACAACTTTTATAACACATGAAGGTCATTGTGATTTTTTGTTCATGCCATTTGGATTTACTAATGCACCTTCAAAATTTCAAATCTTGATGAATTCTATTTTCAATACTTTCCTTAGAAAATTTGTGTTAGTATTTTTTGATGACATACTAATCTACAAAAAATCTTGGGAAGAGCATGTATACCATGTTGATATAATATTACAACTATTGGAAGAACATCAACTTTATGAAAAGACTTCCAAGTGTTCCTTTGTGGTTCAAGAAGTGGAATATTTGGGTCATATTATATCTCATGAAGGTGTAAAAGGGGACCCTAACAAAATTAAAGCAATGAGGGAATGGTCAATTCCCAAAACCTTGAAGAAACTTAGAGTATTCTTAGGATTGACTGGATATGACCACATGTTTTCAAGAACTATGGTCAAATAGTAGCACCTCTAACAAAATTATTAAAGAAGGAAGAATTTGCTTGGATTGAAGAAACAACCCATGATTTTGAAAAACTTAAGGAGGCTATGTGTACAACTCCCTTCCTAGCCACAACTGAAATTACAAAAACCTTTATTATGGAGAGTGATGCCTTGAGCCATGGAATTGGTGCATTGTTAATGCAAGAAAGAATCCCCCTTTCCTTTGAAAGAGACCAACTTAAAGCAAACAATTTACTCAAACCCATTTATGAAAAATAAATGTTTTCCATACTACATGAAGTTCAGAAATGGAACCCTTACCTAATACGAAGACACTTCAAAGTAAAAACATATCATGATAGTTTGAAGTACTTATTGGAGAAACAACTATCTTTAGAAGAGAAACAAAAATGGGTTACAAATATGCTAGTTTATGACTAAAAAATTATCTACAAAAGAGGAAAAAATAATGTTGTGGAAGATGACCTTTCAAGAAAAGAAGAAGAAATAGAAGTTTCACTATGTGTTATTTCTATTATGCACTCTAATTGGGTGGAAGAAGCAAGGATATAATGGAAGAAAGTTCAAGAGGTATGAAATATCATTCAAAAACTACAAGAGGACCTCAAATAATTATATATTTTTGTATGGAATAATGATTCACTATGGTATCATGATATCCTATATTTATTTAAGAATTCCCAACTAAAATAGAAGGTCATTCTAGAATTTCACATTTCTCTTATAGGAGGAAATTTATGATTCTTGAAAATGTACCACAAGATCAAGAAGGATTTTTTCTGGGAAGGTCTTAAAACTGATGTTCAAAATTTTGTGTATGAATGTTTGGTTTTCCAATAGAATAAGGGAGATACAATCAAGATGCTAGGTCTACTACAACCATTAGCTATACCAATTCAACATTGGGAAGAAGTGTCAATGGATTTTATTACAGGTTTATCCAAATACGAAGGAAACACTGTCACCATGGTGGTAGTGGATCGACTGACAAAGTAAGTCCATTTTTTTCTCTCTTTATCATACTTTTAAATAAATTAAATTAGCCACAACATTCATGGAAATCGTTCAAAATATACATGGATTCCCCAAGATTATTGTAAGTGATAGAGATCCAATTTTCATTGGAAATTTTTGGACTAAATTGTTTTCTTGTTTGGGTACTCAATTGACTTACAACTCATCTTACCATCCTCAATCTAATGGGAAAACTACTATTGTGAATAAATGTATAGAATAATATCTTAGGTGCTTTGCATATGATAAACAAACACAATGGATCAAGTAGTTTCCCTTGGCGGAATGGTGGTACAACACATCCTTCCATACTTAATAAAAAATGTTCCCATTTCTGGTACTTTATGGATATCATCATCCATCCATTACATCACCCTTGAGAGGGAATAAAAAGGTTCAAGCAATGGAGGAACACATAGGGAACCAAAAATAGGTTCTCAAACTATTTAAGGACAACTTGGTTATGGCACAAAATAGGATGAAACAACAAGCATATCAGCATCATAGTGAAAGGGAATTTGAAGTTGGGAATTAGTTATTTCTGAGGCTACATCGATACAAACATATGTCCCCTAACCAACAAAAAAAAGACAATAAATTAGCACCCAAATATAATCCCCCCTATAAGGTTTTGCAAAGGATTGGAAGTATGTCTTACAAATTGGAGTTGCCTCTATCATCACGTGTACATCTAGTATTCCATGTTTGTTTCTTAAAGAAGGCCATTAGAAACAAGATCCCAGTCCAAACTGTTTTACCAGAGATTAATGAAGAAGGGAAAATCATACTAGAACCATAAACAATACTTAAAACAAGGATTAAGTAGATGAGAAATTGAGAAATTATAGAGTACCTCGTCAAATGGAAGAACCTACCAGTAGAAGCGGTGACATGGGAAGATGAGTTCTTCTTGTAGAAGCACCTGTGGTTAGTCAAGTGTTGAGGAAAACACTTGTTTGAAGGAGAGGGGCATGTTAAGCCCTAGAAAAAGCCCCATGTTATGTATAAAACCCCTTATTAAGCCCCTTATTGAATTATTACATTTCTTGTGTTATATTTGTATTTAGAATAGAACCCCTTCATTGTACACGTTATAATTGTACCATTTTTCTCCTATATATATACCTACGATACCTAGTCTTAGGATCACCATATCTCATCTTGTACATTCAATATATTGTAAACGGAGGTTTCCCCCTCGAAGTGGACTACTACTCAATGATTTTGTATCATTTTCGAGGCATCAGTTCATAACATTAAGTAATTTTTTGAAGCATTGGCAACCATTTTTTTCTTAGAATATACACTTAAGCTTCGAACACTTCAATTGACAATGTTGAATTCTAAATATGATCCATTCATTAATAAGGGATAAATAGATGTCGTTGAATTCTAAATATGATCCATTCATTACTAAGGGATAAATAGATGCTTTAATTCTGGAACTCCTTCAAAAACAATCCTAATTCTACCATGTTTTCTCACTGTCGGTAGATTATTGGCTAGATATACAATAGCTATTTTGTATTCTTGGAAAATTAAATTGTTGGTGAATGTTTCTTCCTTTCATAACTTTAAGGGACTATAAAAAACTCAAGTGATTTTCATATTATGTGGTTTTATGCTCACCTTATAATTTGAATCTTAGCACACATGAAAACATAAACTGGTGAATGGGATGGTAATTAGGGTTACACTTAAATGAAATTTTTTGAGATATAATTATGAACAAATATTGAACATGTACATCTGGCACATGTTTGGAAACTTAATCGATGGTCTAAAACCCATAAAAAATTCACTTCTCTTTGAAATGTTGCATTTCTTGAATGCTAGTATTCATAGGTTGGAATTTATTTTAAAATATTTTCATAATAAATTGTGATGAGGAGTATGGTCAATATGGCATGAATTAATTGGATACACCAACGATACAGTACAATGGTTTCATCACTTTACATTTCTTTCTTTTCTACAGAGTTAGATCTATGACTAAACTTCCCATTGGAATGTGCTAATAACTCAAACTAGATCATTTTTATGAGGGATTTAATCAATGTTCCATTCCTATGATAAAGAAAAGATGATCTAGATTTCATGATTATATCATAGGTGTTAAAGTGATTCTTTTTTAGATGATAGTTTTGGGAATGCTAATAGATATGGTTCATGTAACAAATACACCTCACAATGATAATTATCATTAGAATTTGCTCATGTCGATATGTTGATGATACCATTTTCTGAAAATATATTTTAGACATCACTACAATTTGACATTGGAATACACATAATCCATCCCTTTAACTCGTAAACTTGAATTGATAAATTTGGATGGATGGTTCACACTTGAATATGGATTCTACAAATGTCTATGTAGAACTCACAATAAAAATGTCTATGTAGAACTCACAATTTTCTGTAAGTGAATGTATTTATTTTTAAATCCTGAGCATTCCTTAATATTTACTTTGTGAATTGGTAAACAAATATGCTACACTCAGTTTGGTATCCAAAACAACAACATATTATTTTTCTACTTTGCCCATATTTGGTTGCTGGAAAGATGTTTTAAATGATGAAATAATTCTATCTTCCACTCATGATGGTCTATTCTATATTCTAAGTGAAAGAAACATTTAAAGTACTTTGGGATTATGTAGGAAACTTCCATCCATAAAGTTTGATAATTCTTGTGAGTAGGATAAGTCTATGTGTCGAAAATAACAATTGTACTTCTAGACACTTATATTATGTATAGAGATGGATTTGTAAGATATGATGTAGTCAGTTTCAAGGAGGTGATATACCAACACTTGGTTTGGCATACTAGGTGCACCTTACTCTAATTTGTGGATTATATTAGACCTATTTCAACTTGGTATGATTGTTAATGTATGTAGCCATTAAGCTTGATCACCTTGTAGATAAAGATTATGACCAATAAATTTGAGCAACATTTTATTGTGTTTAGTACTTTGAAATTTGACATATGCCTTGATTTTTGACTTTGCAATCTTTTGGAATATGCTCACCAAATTGAAAATCATTAAAAGAGGATTTAGAGGCATTTTTTAGCATTAATTTTTAATTTAGCAGGCCATTGGAAAAAATTTATATGGCATTTGGACTTGATGATTTAAGTCATACCATTAATCCCATTAACAACGTTTCATGGAAGTCCATTACTCAGTAAGAATACTTTACTTGATTGTGGTGGATTTAGTTGATTAGGACTTAATTGAAGGTTAGTAATGTATTAAACAAAGGAAGTCCTATAAAACTTTAGCAAATTGATAGGGTGATTATACTTATCCTCTAAATTGCCAACCCTCTTGTTGAAAGAAGAGGAAATGATTGTCGAAAAACAATCGGTATCTTGATGAGAACCTAACACTCATAGTATTGATGGCCCAACCTAGGTTAATAAAATTAAACCAATATATCCATGGGATAGATAGATGTTTTGATAATTCATGCTTTAGATATAAAGAGATAGTATTCACTATGTATTTATGTAGGTTAGTAAATTTGATTTGTTGATGAATCATGATAAGAATTCTCTTGACATTTACAGTGCATGTGAAGTGTGTTGAGATGATTATAATTTTCATGATGTTATGTTATGATGTTATGATAACATGTAGTTCCATCTCTTATGTTGATGCAATTTTATATATTGAGGTTATAATTCATATTGTAATATCTCATGTGATGACATGATGTACTTGCATAAGCATGTGATAATGATGTTGTATTCTCATGGTGACATGCAAGAGTTAGCATGTGGATTATTTCTTTGAGATGTTGATATTATGACTAATGCATTGATTTCATGTTGTGAGGTGGTGATTTTCAAGTTATCCACTAGTGGGTTCGGAGGGTTGTGCAATGTCCCCAACTAGTCTAGGTGGGAATATTATGTTTTCTATCCAGAAATTGTTATTTCTACTTGTGTGAATGTACCAAACACTTATATTAATGGTGCTTACAAATATTTTTCTCAAATAGGAATATTTTCAAACATATTGCATGCATCCATTACACAGAAAATAGAGAAAATAACCATGGCATATCATTATCGATGGAAACTCCCAAAATATCAGCAATACAATGATATCTAAGGGTTGTAATAACAAATGAAGGATACTCCTAAGCACACAAATCTAATGGATTCCATGCAGCTGCAAAATATACTACAAAAACAATAAAAGAAAATATGGAATAATGTCAATTATAAGACCCATGTCCCCCTCCCCCCCCCCCCCCCCCCCCCCCTCCAAGTATCTAATTAATCATAATTATGATTGACATGCAATGGAATGCAAACATTGTAACTATGTTATTGTCTAATTGTAACTGACAACAACTGATTGTGGGGGTGAAGCCTTAAAGTAATGGCCATGACACTACCAAGGGAAAGAATGGGAAACCAAGAGAGGGGTTCATTATGATAATATGACTCAATTCCCCTTTGTTGGAATAATTGAATTGGAAATAACACGTTTTTCCCCTTAGTCTCGATTTCAAGGAAAATTAGTTAATGAGGGAGGATTGTTGGTTGAGAAACCAACCACCCTCAATGAATGAAAATATGGAAAATCTAGCTAGGACAACAGAGGCTATGAGCCAAAGGTACAATAGATTACCAATTATGCATTCCAGATGGACCCGTGAGTTTTCTAACATAAGGAAGAGGATAGGTCAAGAAACTTATTGTGTGGGGCATGTAAGAGAAGAAGGTACAAAGGGGCATGAGGGGAGAAATTGAGAATCAATACAGAAGGAGAAATTGAGGAAATTTCAGGGAGTCTCAAAGAGAAATAAATTTGTCGCAAGACTGGAATGAGAACCCAAGAACCCATCCTGAGTTGAGAGGTCACGAGGTTGATGCTGGGAAGACATCTAATAAAACTTGAAGAGGCATGAGCTAGGAGAGGTGAGCATAGAGAGTTCACTAGTGGTATCATGGCTTGGAACGGGGGTGGCCTATAGCCAACATGACCGAGCATGCAAACCCTGTGATTGGGTGGAAAGGAGAACACCCACAATCAGTTGGATGGCTACATCTTGTGAAAATATAAGTATCTCATATACTTTGTGTAATATAATTAATTATATGGATAGATGAGAGTAAGTGTACTGTGTATTTGTATGCCTGGTTAATAGTGTGAATGTTTATCACTTGACAATTCCTTGAACTTGAAATAAAAAGGGAAAATGTATGGTTGGTTGTACCCTTTGGCTGCACTCATGAATGGTTATGCATGTTGGAGGGTTGAAATCCTATATTATTGTAAGCATCATTGTGGCTATATATATATATATATATATATATAT
>ML796100.1:174452-204178 GCA_009831015.1 Picea engelmannii
GAGAGAGAGAGAGAGAGAGAGAGAGAGAGAGAGAGAGAGAGAGAGAGAGAGACCAGTGTGTCATAGTGTTTGAGTCCCTACCAAAAGGGAAACTTGTGGGATAAGATGAAGCAGAGGTACCCTGGAGAGGAAAAGGAATTCCTTGGACCAGGGTAAGAATTATTGAAACCCACCTGAAAATTGATTAAGTGTCGTGAACTATTAAGCCAGAGAAGAAATATTATTCTTCCTCATAGGATCTTGGTTGTCAATTTGGTGTGACGGTTAGATTTAGACCCTTGGCTGATGTAGGAGCAGGATTGAATCTCATCCATCAATCAAGTGAGACAATAGATTGCACTAGTGTGTCGTAGTGTTTGAATCCATGCCAGAAGGAAAACTTGTGGGATAACATGAAGCATAGGTACCCTGGGTAGGAAAAGGAATGCATTGGACCAAGGCGAGAATTATTGAAACCCTCATGAAAATTGATTAAGTCCCATGAACTGTTAAGCCAGAGAAAAACTCTTATTCTTCCTCAAAGGATCGTGGTTGTCATTTGGTGTGACTATTATATTTAGACCCTTTTCCGGTGTAGGAGAAGGATTAAATCTCATTCATCGATCTGGTGAGATAATAGATCCTAATCATCCATCGTAGGATGCCATTCAGGGTAAAATATGGAGGAAAACTCTGATGGTGAGACTCTGAGGTGACATGTGGACCCTTGATAAGATAAAGGGTAGATTCGATTAGAGCCATTGATATGTGTTAAAGGCTCAAAAGTATCCTTGGAAAGTGATAAATCTTTGTAGTTCCTTGGACAGATCATAATTGTTGATTTGGCGCAACGAAAAATATCAAGTTGTTGATCGACGTGGAGGAGTGACTTAGGCTAGAGAAAATCTCAACCGTCAATCTATCAAGATAAAATGATCCTAGATATTCTTAAGAGGACATCATTCAGAGTCATTTGTGGACCTGAGGAGATGCATTCCGAAGGAGGAACTTTGAGGGTTGATCAGGACCATAGACCAATGAAAGGAAGATCAAATCCTAGTCGTTGGTTTGAACTATAAGCTTGCGAACATAGGAGGATCGTACGCCCGACAATGATGGTCAATGGAAATAGGTCCATGTGGCATATACAGATTGGTCCATGTCTGATGTGGGAATTGTTCCACGTGTCAAGAAAAATTGAGTTTTTAGGCAGGACCTTGTATTGGTTTATAAGTGCCACATGTCATGCCAGGTTGCAGGGACACAAGTTAGGACAAGTGGAAAACAACATGTACATAGGTGAACACGTGTTAATTTGAAATGCATAGGATAGGATAAGTAAGAGACTCATTGGTTTCATACTTGAGGACAAAGGTATTAATCCTTTCCATTAGATCTCTAATGAAGATATCCTGACCATTCATCACAAGGTGTTATTCAGAGTGAGTTAAAGAGATATACTCCGATGGAGGAGATTCAAGAGGAGATCTGAAGCATTGACCTATCAATATCAAAGGATCTCTGAGATGAAATCATGATCATTGATCCATCGGGATTGGAGGAGCTCCGAGAGAAGATCTATATTGTTCATCAAAGTTTGAAAGGATAGCAAGGTCATGTGTTGACCAAAATTGTCGACGATGATATATGCATCGGTGACATGCTGAGAGTTGTTGATTTATTGTTGGGCGAGAGAGATATCCACTGTTAATTTCCTTGATATTCATCTGAGAGAGGTAGATTTCATTATGATGTGAGGGTGTCATCTTGGCATCCATTGTGGTTGAGTAGTGAAAAATGTCAGTATGTAATTGGTCGATGAATCAAGGAGGGTCCTATTAGACAAGGAGATCCTTCGGGCCTTGTTTTATTTTGGGATGTTGGATCTATGGGCCAGTGAATTTGGACCCTTGATTCAGGTGAAATCTCATTGGGGTTCAAAGGGACCTATTATGAATTTTTAAGAAATTTTGATGATGAAAAAAGGAGGAGTGATTTGGACCTTTGGTCGGAGCGGGTTGAAGACACGGTCTAAACCGTTGATTTTTCGTGGGTCCCGCCGTTATCTTTAGAGGTGAGAAGAATACGAGTAATCAATTGTGGCATAGGTTAGGATCACAAACACAATTATATCTGTCAAATTATTTTCCCTAGGACCATAGGCCTGGTTTTTGATAGATCTTAATCATTCATTGATTGATGGAAAGATGAGATCTAGACCATCATATCTAGATGTGTCATCATCGGGGCACAAGAGAATGAAAGAGTGGGTGTTAAATGTTGTGTAATTTAAAATCACCAACTCAGTTCAAGTCGTTGGATGATCAGTGTGAGGATAATTGGATCTAGGATAGGCCCAATTAATGGATCGTCATCATAACTTTTGGATAGGATATTTGCAACCCATGTCAGAGCCACAACCTTTGTTTGGGTCTCTGAAAGCACCACATTGGAGACACAAATGTGCCACGTTAGATGAAACATGGGATAGGAATCCATGTGTATGCCACATGGGAGTGAGGTGTCACTTGACCAATGATGGACAAGAAATTTGGAAGTCCCTAACTTTTGACTCCAAGATTGGATTTAGGCATACTTAAAGTCGATATAAATCTAATGACGAGCAAGAGACAATGCCCTCGAGAATAAGTCTCGCAATGGTTAAGGGAAAGAAAAATGTATCACCCCATTCCCTTAAAAGTTACTTAGGGGGTCAGGTTTCTTACATAGTAGTATCAGAGAAGGCTACAACACTAGGCATGGATGGGCCAGAGAATAGTCATAAAGACTGATATATCAAGTATAAGAAAATCATATTAGAAAGAATTTCTTTGCGTTAAAATTATATTTATTATTTGCACAAGTTCCTTGAGGAAGAAGACAACATATTGAAATTGCACCTTGGAAACCTTAGCTAAATTACAGTAGGGGAAATTATGTTCCTTTGTCAAACTAATAACTACTCTTGCAGGCAGGAATATATCGACAAACCTTAATGGTGAAACCTAGGTGCAAAAGGGTAGAATAATATTATAGTATTGTATGAGTGAACTAGCAGTTGTAATACTCCCTATAAGTATGGGTCGATGGAGCCCTGAAACTTTATTTGTTGTTTAATAAAGAGATTGAGCTTGTATGTATAATCCCTCATGCTTAGGGGAATGATGGAAAATATGTAATGTATGTTTACTTGACCTATAATAAATGAAATTTGGGGCTAGAATTATCTAGTTAAGAAAAATAAAAAGGTTCCTTTGGGTTGTGGATATTCTTCATAAAAGAGGTGAAATGGCTTAATTATACTCACCAGTTTATGATCTTGTGGTTGTGAAAAGAAATTTATGCATTCTGACACAGAAGACACCTCTTCCTCAACATAGACTCTTCTCAACCTCCCGGTCTTAAGGATCATTCATTTTATTTCATGAGTCGAAGCGGCTCTTTCGATTCCCTGCTAGAATCTCCTTCAAATCGATCCACAAGTCCTTCGAGAAACTCCCCTGTGCGAATGGAAATAGGTGCAAGCTCCACCTTTCCCAAGCGACCACAACACTATGACCACAGGCCTAACCCAAAATCTCTTGTCGAAATATTTCGATCTCGTGAGTCGAATCATTCGACTCCTCCTTCTCCAAACTCGCGATACCCAAAATATCGATATAGGTATAGCTCTTCCTCTGTCAGCGCCTTCCTCGCATGACCGCTGGCTAAGATAAGTTCTAGCTCCTCTTGCTACTCATCTCTTCAGGAGTTTCAGTGTACAACCTTGGCATCTTCCCTTCACGAACCCTCGAGAAGCGATATTGACTTTTCTTCTCACGTTCTTGCTACTCGCGACTTGGAGAACCCAACCTTTGGGCTCTCACCTTGTGAACCTCCGAGTTCACAAGATCCTTTGATCTCTGCCAACTATCCTCCTCAGATGGGTGGTCCCAATCCTTTATCGACTTCGCTACTCGTGAAGTTGAAAGACTTCCTTCTCTGGCTTTCGATGTCCGAATCCCCGATATGGATGATCTTGCAACACGTGTCCGCTCTCAAATGAATGTCTCGAATTTCCTCGGGACTTCACTACTCGCGAAGTCAAGATGCTCACCTCTGTGAGTCCCAGTGCTCGAATCTCCGAGATGGATGATTTCACGACACGCATCCTCCCGCATATGGATGGCTCAAATATAATTCACCATTTCGCGATTTCTGAGGCTGAGTGCCCGGACTCTCGAACTCGAATTATCGATACGATACTCCTTCGGGACTTTCGTTCTGCTTACAAGGGTTTAAACCTCGAGCTCCTCTCGATAGATCTGACGGTTGTCGGCTATTTTGAGCAAGATCCAACGACTCAGAATCTCTTCAGCACTTGTTCTCCTCCACTGCTCCCTAGACGCGAAATCCTTCAACAATCCAGATATCTTCGGCTTAATCCGACGGTAGCTATTGCTCCTCCCGAGCTTCAGTGCTTTCTTCCCAGACTTGGAAGAATTTCAAATTCTCAAATTCCTCGACCTTTGTTCATCTTCTCTGTGAGCTCTTCACCTTAATTCTCTCCTGCATTCTCAAAGACGCTACTCATCCTGAGATTATCCTTCAAATCCTCAAGGGATTCTACGACTTATGCTCTCCTGCAGAGTCTTCGCGCACAAAGGTGTTATCTCTTCTGAGATCATCAAATACTCAAACCCCTAAGGGATTTTAACCTTCTTCCTTCTCCTGCAGATGGAGAATTTGGATGCCTGTTGGCAGCCAATTCAATTTTTTTAATTGCCCTAAAATCTACCTACACCTATGACTTCTGAACTTCAAATTACCGTCGCTTTTTGCAAATCAACGATATTTTCATTCCATGCGACATTTGCAAATTGGTCGATTTAGTTTTCACGACTGAAAGCGTGAAAACTCCTCTATCGTTATTTGAATTGTTATGATCTTCTCATTGATATTCTGAAAGGCACTTACCTTTGGTTTGTTATTAARGGKCTRAAATGATTTTTYRAAMTATGTMYRTTTDCCTATTCTTGCTTTKATTGYGCAACTTGATCTCTRTTTGATTGATRAGGCATTGAGCMTGTAAATTTATGGGTTATATTTGATTCTATAAGAGTCATGGTTGATTTTGTTTTATATAATGTGATCCTTATTATTATAAGCTCTTGGCTTGTCGATTTTATGAAATCATTGGTCACAATGTTTTTAAATGTTTGATTACACATTATGCAATGGCGCATTGGTTAAACATTTGGATTTTGATTTAACGTTGAATGATAATGGTTTGAATTATTACAATGGCACATATTTAACTTTGGTTTTGATTTCGTATTTGAACATTCATGGTTTCAAACAATACATTGGCACATTGACATATCATCCACCATTTAATTCTTGGGTTGGCCGAATATTATGGTTTGAACGATGTCATGATTGATTGAACAACGTTGTACTTTTCCATTACTATGCCGCATGGCGGTGATAACCCCACCACCCTCACACGCACACATTTAATTTTCCTCCCCTTTCATCGTTCTCAGCTGTTAGCCCAAACGATTTTGCTCCTGTGTGTTGTATCCAAACCTACCATGCGCCCGCACCATGGCCCCGGTCGTGAGGGTTGAACCCAATGGTGGCCAGGCATTATTGATGTTTGACGGTGCTTACAGTGACCTTAAGGAATTTGGCTGGCTCCCGTTCATACAGAAGTTTAATGTTTTTAACCCTTGCATGGCTCGGCAATTCGCATTAACCTTTGATGGCTTACGAGCCAAGGTTGGGGATGTGCAATTAGAAATTGACGAACAATTTCTCAGTTTAGCTACCGGTCTTCCTACTACTGGACAGAAATGGTCAAAAAATTGCAAAGTGGAAGATGTCCCGTGGACATTGTTCTTCCAGTCACGAAGGGTGAGCTTCTGTGACAAAGGTTTACCCGTGAATATGCTCAAGCAACGTTGGCACGACTTGCTGATGATAACCAAGCAGTTTATCACCTGCGAGGGCCGGTATGGTTTCGTTTTCTTGTACCACCTTCGGCTACTTATGGTTTTCATGGGATATGAGCTGAATATTCCTTATTACTTACATAGGAGTCTATTCAAAATGTCTAAAAGATATAAACGGAACCAGGCTGATAACAACCTTTTTCACTTTGGGTTAATTAAAATGCTTGTGGTTTGTCATTTGGGGTTATGTCGAGACTGCTGGAATGATTTTCTTATTCGCAATAATTTTGAGGACTCAAGCCCACCATAGGTTGACAAACCTGTGGTAAGTGAGAGCAAGTCTGTACCCCCTGTGCCTTATAGTGCTCTGTTACCTAAACCCCTACCCGACTCACCTATTGACCTACCCAATTCTGTGACCAAAGATGTCGAAACTGTTAAACCCATGGCTAAAAGTCCTAAAGCCAAACCTACTGCAAATTCCAAAGGAAAAAAGAATGCCCAATTAATCTCTCGCATGGAAAGAAACAAAACGAGACCTCTTGTCAACCGACCCTATCATGGTGAGTGAAGATTCTGACTCAGAGGTGGAACGCTACCTGGCAAGTGAGTATCCCTATTCTGAAGGTCTGTGTGACAAACCCCCATATGACTTTGTCAAAAACCTACCACCTTGCTTGCAAAGTGATCCCAATTATCCAGGCATTAAAATGCCTCGTGAAAACCCCAGTGACTCGTCAAAACCCCCTCCTGCTCTTTCTCAACCAGCTGCTCCACCATGTGATCAATGTGGCTCATGGTTGGAAAGGTATTACCTTGATGTGCCAATGCTATAGTCCAGAATTCATGCTATGGAGGATCAAGTTGCAACGCTCACCAGTCAAAAGGCTAAATCGACAGTCACTGATAAGAAACAGCGAACAACAGGTTCGATTTTGTTTAAGAACGTGGAGTCAGCTACAGCGGTTGTTAATTCAAAATTGGCATAGCTCGAGCAGCCTCACTGGTATGACTATCACCTGTTTATATGACAAACTCATAAGCTATATTTACAGCGTGGATTTGCTTTGACACATAAGCATGCACTATATGCATAGTTTTGTTTTGATTAATCGAATTTCGTTTCCCGGATTAGTTTTTATTGGATTTAGCTTTGATTCGATTAATCGTGGTATGGATTTGATTGTTTCGATTTGTCTTGAACTGAATACTCTGTTGCTTAATGAAGTTGTTAATATCTTTTCTAAACACAGGCTATTTCTGTCATTTCAATTTTGAACACGGACAATGTTTCGATTCGAATTGGTTATATTCTATACGATATGGTTGGCAATAATGGTTAAACTGTTATGATTTTATGTTCCATATCTTTTTCGACCAATTCGAATACCATTTTGTTAATGCATAACCAAATTGCGAATAGATACGAATCATAACTGTTATACTCAACCAATCGATTCGCATTGTTTTGTTTGACCGTGTTATCAGTTCAATTCATATTGCATCAAATATATTGTTTAAATTCAATTTGGGGAACGAAAATGATTATGCCCAGGATTGCGATTTGTTTCTATATTTGACTCAGTCACGATTTGTTTCGATGGTTGTGATGATTATTTTGACCATGTCTGTTGACTGTGTAACGCTCAGCTATCGGAGTCTATGGAAAAGTTTGGTTGATGTTGTTATGCATGTTTCATTTTGACTATAATCGTAACAGCCTTTCCATGTAACAATATAAAACTTATGCACCTTGTTATAGCCGTAACAAATCGATTATGATTGTGTTGAATTAAATTGTATCTTATACGATATGATTCACTATTAATTTCATTTCGATATGAAACAGTTTGGTTACAATTTGAACCGATTTTATGGCAACTAAAAAAACAAAGCATTCTTACCCTGTTTTTGATTGGATCACTTTCGATTCTGTTTAATTTAAATAACAAAATTATTTGAATCATTAGTGATTCGTTTTGAATGATTATTAGAAATAAAGTTAGATTTGATTCCTTTAAAAAATATTTGATTTAATTTTTATTTTTGATTCTGTAGCTAAGTCTGTAGGATCAATTTTTTATTGTTTTGTTGATGAAATGTCTTTCTAATTGGTTATTTTTGTTCTATTGCAGATCAATTCGAAATGGCAGTGGCTTTGATGAGCAGTTAGGGGATATTTCAAAGATTTCACTTGCATTTTGATTTCTTATTTTAGTTGATTTTGGGATATCTCCCAGATTATGTAAAACATTTTGATATTATCCACAGGGAGGTTTTACCCTGTGGAGAGACTTATATATACTTATGATTTTTGTAATAATGGACATCCTCATTCAAGGGAGAACAAGGATAATGAATTTTTAATACAGATTGAAGCAGAATTTGGTGTTTTGTCACAGCTTTAGCTTCTCATTATATCAACATTTTGTTTCATGTTGTGTATATCAATTTGTTTATGGTTTATGACTACTTTAGCTATCTAGATCATGTGCAAATGATATAATTTTAATCACTGTAATCCATATCTGGTTTCTTCCAATTGTATAAAATACATAACAATTGTTTAGTTCAGTTTGTGAATGACAGGTTTATCTTCTTCATTGATTGAATTATCAAATATAATTTTTTGCATAACAGGTTTCCCTTATTGCAAAGATTTATAATCATAAGATTGTTATGATCTTTTATGTTTTGTTTGTCCTATTAACAAATCAAAGAGCAGCACAGTCGATCGTTTATGAGAAGCTTATGGAATAACCGGGGAAAATTTCCTTCCTCTGAACAGCTTCAAAGTTATCATACGCAGGACAAATTAGGAGCGCTTCCAGGTCAATTGGTCGCTTATCTGTTTACTGTTTTTATTAGTTTAGATAGAATTAGTATATTAGATTGTTTAATTTCAGTAAATATATTAGATCGTTTAATTTCAGTAGTTTATTTCTCATTCATAAAATCAAAAAATTAAAAATATCTCTAGCTGTCTTAGGACAGAAAGCATATGAGTTTTACAGGTTTTATTCAAATCTGCAAGTTGTGTATAATGTATATTTGTGAATAAGATGTATTATAACTAGTAGCTGGACGGTTATTTAATAGAGTTAGTGTAATAGTAATTAGTAGTTTGTAGATAGTTTTAGTTCAATTTAATTTAGTAGTTTATTTTAATTAGATTAGTGTATTAGTTGTTTTTATTTAGTTTTAGTTAGTGTAGTTTCTTGTATTTAGTTTTAGTTAGTTTGTTTAGTTAGTTTTAGTTTGTTTTATTTGTTTTAGTTAGATTAGTTAGTTTAGATTAGTTTTCTCTTTGGTTTTCTTAGGACTTTAGAGCGGCCAACAGAGCCGTTAAACCCGTCAGGGTGGTTCATTCCAAACGGCTTGGGTTATTAGACAACCCTGGACCGGTTCCACTCTCTCAGTTGACGAACGGACATTTTCGCCCGTCAACAATGCCCTCCTGGCTATCCCCTACTCAAGCAACCTCTTGCTGAGTGTTTCAAGGTGTTCAGCAACCCTGTGAAGATCCCTCAGTGGATTCTTCCTTCAACTACAGAACCCAAAGAGTTATTTTCCACTCTGTGCCTATATGCGCATTGTCTCAATGCCCTCCTAGCAGAGTTATACAAAACTCACAAATGAGATTCTGTCTTCTACTAAACTCACAACATAGTTCTTCTTCTGTGCACTCCTTTCACTATCTCAATGCCCACCTGACAGAGCTTCTACAGAACTCACAACATAGTTCCACTTCTGTGCACTCCTTGCACCTGCTCAATGCCCACCTGGTAGAGATTTATAGAACTTCTCAGAGATTCTGTCTGCAACTGTGTTTCTCCACATCCTTGCCTCTTGAGGTGTTCAGCAACCTCACAGGTCTTCCTTGAATTGTTGATTTCATCTTCTGTGCCCACCTGGCATGCCTTTGTCTGAACCCATAGAATTCAGAAATGCACTCTCAGTGCACGGCTATTAGAACCCGCAAAATTCTGTCACACCCTCCTGGTGTGAAGCCTCAAAGACCTCTCAAGCCTAAAATCAAACAACCTGCAAATGTCTATCATACATCTATAGCATAAAAGAACACAATGAAAGCATCCACATAACACATAAATACATGCAAGAAAAACTGCTTCTGGTTTGTATTAATAAAAATGCCTCTTTACAAAGGTGTTCTGAGCGTGGACTGTAACAAGGTCTGGGCTCTTCTCTTGCGCACTAGCTCTCTCTCGTGCATACTCTAACTACTACCAAAATGAGATCGAAATTGATCTTTTACAAGAGGGGCTCTTCGATCTCTTCCCTCCAATCTACCTACCCTATTCAATAGCATTGAATGGGTTGTCTAGTCCGCAAATCAGAACTAGATCTCAGCCTTCAAAGCATTAAAGTCCTATCTACTCTACGCCTATGAAAATAATGGCTTCATGGCTCACCAGCCTAAGACATTAAATTACATTCAATCAAATTCAAAATTGAAAATGAGTGCCACGCCTATCTACAGCTTTGAATGCATGCGCTGACGTGGCTGGTTGGCTGGCTGGCTGTCGTGGAGAGATTCTCCTGCATCATACTCCTCAGCTGCAAAATTCATGAGCTCTTTCTCATGAGCTTCCACTCTTAGCTGTGGAAATCCTCCTGGATCCCAAACAACTGTCTGGAGTCTCCTCACTCCACTTCTTCACCACTGTTGTTGCTTCTACGTTGTTGTTGTTGTTGCTTCTTCTGCTTCTCTGCTCAGCTTCTCCTCGTTGGTAGTCTTTTCTGATTTGATCATCAACTTCCTAATCTTCTTGATCTCTTCATCTAGCTGCTCCAATGGATAGCTCTGTTCATGCAGTCTCCCCAGCTGTAAAATTTTTCTGCAATTGGGAAGATCACTATGATCTCCCATGCCATCTTCATCATCTTCTATGGCACTGAGTGTCCACTCTGCTGCAGACTTCAGCTCTGCAGTTTCCCCTTGACTGACCTGTTGTTCAGTCACCTTCTCTGATAGCTCAACTTATTCCAGTTCTCTTGTTGGCTCTGAATTGTTCAGCCAATCCTGTAGCATCTCCAGCTCCATCTCCCATGGAGTGAGTAATCTATCTGCCTACTCTTCGTCTTCTTCTGCTACCAACTTCAGTGCTACAGCTTTCTCAACTTCCTGGATGAAAGCATTGAGACACTCCTCAGAATTCTCATTCTTTTCTTCTTCTTCTGCTTAGGAAGCTTCCAAAGTCTGCTCCAATACTTCTTTGACAGTCTCAGTTGGTTGTCCTGCTTCTGCTGCCGCATCTACAACACAGATCTCTACCTCCTCTGGGATAAGTGGTAGGGATATCCCAATTCCCCCAATCATTAGAAGGCTCCTCTGATCCTCCTCCTTTGCCAGTTGCATCTGCTGATCCAAACTCACCTCTGAGTTTATGAGACCCTCAGATAGTCTCATCTACTCATCCCTACCCACCTGGCAATATGGGATTTTCCTGCTGCTTCCTTGGCAGATTATGAGATCAACTGATGCCATCTCTGTTCCCTTTCCCACCTGGAAATTTGGAAACCTTCCGCTTCCCTCCTAGTAGTCTATGAGATTCCGCAGTGATCTCGATCCATTTCCCTCCTAGCAATGTGAAATATCTCGGCTGTCCTCATGATAGTTTGTGAGATCCTGCAGTGATCTCAATCCATTACCCTCCTAGCAATGTGAAATTCCCTGGCTATCCTCATGACAGTATATGAGATCCTCAGCTGATCTCAACTCTTTGCCCACCTGGCAATTGGGAATTTCTTCTCTACCCTCCTAGAAGTTCTTGAGATCTTCAGCTGATCCCAATTCGTCCTTATTACTGAGACTTCTCCCAGTCTCTGGTTTACATATCTGAACCCTTTTCTTTGGTCTATTGAGGTTTTTATCATGCCTCAACCATCCTCTTAACAACCTACGTTGTCTTCTAGCCATCAACTCCTTGACTGACCAATTTACCATTGTCTTCATGGGCCATTCGTATACCCATATCGACTTGGTATTTTGCTGCATCTCCAATGCAAGCTCATCCATCCTCGTGTCCTGCTGCATCCACAATGCAAGATTTTCTATCTCCGCCCTTATATCAGCGATCTCTTCATCTATGTCTTCTTTACTCATCAGCTACGGGTTCTTCCTTCCAACATATCTGCGACCTTCAGCAGCCATCTTGTTGTCTATCTTCCCTCCTGGAAAATCTGTTGTTGTCACTCTGCACCCCTGAGTGTTTCCAACCTCTTCTAGAGTCCTTTTGACTATCTATGAACTGTTGCCTACCTGCAAACAATCATCACAGAGTCTCCAGCACTCTGTCTTCCTTTGCCTTCTCCCTCTACTTGAAATATACAAACAAATTTATGTCTCTGATACCAAACCTAACGTAGACGCCACCTCTGCCTCGACCTCTCGGTCTTAAGGATCGTTCAATTTATTTCATGAGCCGAAGCGGCTCTTTCGATTCCCTGCTGGAATCTCCTTCAAATCGATCCACATGTCCTTCGGGAAACTCCCTGTTCGAACGGCACTAGGCGTGAGCTCCACCTTTCCCAAGCGACCACAGCACTATGACCACGGGCCTAACCCAAAATCTCTTTTTGAAATCTCACGAGCTCACGAGTCGAAGCATTCGACTCCTCCTTCTCCAATCTTGTGATACCAGAAATACCAATACGAGTATAGCTCTTCCTCTATCAACTCCTTCCTCGCGTGATCGTCGGCTAAGCTAAGCGCTAGCTCCTCTCACTACTCACCACTTCACGAGTTTTAGCGTCCAACCTTGGCACCTTCCCTTCACGAACCCCTGAGAAGTGATATTGACTTTTCTTCTCACGTTCTTGCTACTCACGACTTGGAGCACCCAACCTTTGGGCTCTCGCCTTGTGAACCTCCGAGTTCGCAAGATCCTTTGATCTTTGCCACCTGTCCTCCTCAGATGGGTGGTCCCGATCCTTTCCTGACTTCGCTACTCGTGAATTCGAAAGACTTTCTTCTCTAGATTTCGGTGTCTGAATCCGTGATATGGGTGATCTCGCAACACGTGTCCTCTCTCAAATGAACAACTTAGATTTCCTCGGGACTTCACTACTCGTGAAGTTAAGATGCTCACCTTTGTGAGTCCCAGTGCCCGAATCTACGAGATGGATGATTCTGCGACACGCATCCTCTCGCAGATGGACGGCTCAAATATAATTCACCATTTCGCGATTTCTAAGGCCGAGTGTTCGGACTCTCGAACTCTCGAACGCCGAATTCCCGATACAATACTCCTTCGGGAATTTCTCTCTGCTTACGAGGGTTTAAACCTTGAGCTCCTCTCGACAGATATGATGGTTGTCGGCTATTTTGAACGAGATCCAATGGCTCAGAATCTCTTTGGCTCTTATTCTCCTCCACTTCTCCCTAGACGCGAAATCCTTCAACGGTCCAGATCTCTTCGGCTTAATCCGACGACAGTTGTTGCTCCTCCTGAGTTTCGACGCTTTCTTCCCAGACTTGGAAGAATTTCAAATTCTCAAAGGCCTCGACCTTTGTTCATCTTCTCTGCAAACTCTTCACCTTGAGTCTCGCCTGCATTCTCAAAGACGCTACTCCTCCTGAGCTTATCCTTCGAATCCTCAAGGGATTATGTGACTTCTGTGCTCCTGCAGAGTCTTCGCGCACAAAGGTGCTATATCTTTTGAGCTTCTCAAATACTCAGACCCCTAAGGGATTTTAACCTTCTTCCTTCTCCTACAGATGGAGAATTTGGATTCCCTCCTGGCTATCCCCTGCTCAAGCAACCTCTTGCTGAGTGTTTCAGTGTGTTTAGCAACCCTGTGAAGATCCCTCAGTGGATTCTTCCTTCAACTACAGAACTCAAAGAGTTCTTTTCCACTCTGTGCCTATCTGCGTACTATCTCAATGCCCTCCTGGAAGAGTTATACAGAACTCACAAATGAGCTTATGTCTTCTTCTAAACTCACAGTAGAGTTCTTCTTCTGTGCACTCCTTGCACTGGCTCAATGCCCACCTGGTAGAGCTTCTACAGAACTCACAACAAAGCTCCACTTCTGTGCACTCCTTGCACCTGCTCAATGCCCACCTGGTAGAGCTTTAAAGAACTCCTCAGATATTCTGTCTGCAACTTTGTTTCTCCACAGCCTTGCCTCCTGAGGTGTTCAACAACCTCATAGGTATTCCTTGAATTGTTGATTTCAACTTCTATGCCCACCTGGCACGGCTTTGTCTAAACCCGCAGAATTCAGAAATGCACTCTCGGTGCACGGCTATCAAAACCCGTAGAGTTCTGTAACACCCTCCTGGTGTGAAGCCTCAAAGACCTCTCAAGCCTGAAATCAAACAACCTACAAATTTCTAGCATACATCTACAGCATAAAAGAACACAATGAAAGCATCCACATAACACAGAAATACATGCAGGAAAAACTGCTTCTGGTTTGTATTAATAAAAATGCCTCTTTACAAAGGTGTTTTGAGCGTGGACTGTAACAAGGTCTTGGCTCTTCTCTTGCACACTATCTCTCTCTCGTGCATACTCTAACTACTACCAAAATGAGATCGAAATTGATCTTTTACAAGAGGGGCTCTTCGAGCTCTTCCCTCCAATCTACCTACCCTATTCAATACCATTGAATGGGCTATCGAGTCCACAAATCGAATCTAGATATCAGCCTTCAAATCATTAAAGGCCTATCTACTCTACGCATGTGAAAAGCATAGCTTCACGGATCACCAACCTAAGACATTAAATTACATTCATTCAAATTCAAAATTGAAAACGAGGACCGTGCCTATCTTTAGCTTTGAATGCATGCGCTGACATGGCTGGCTAGTTGGCTAGCTGACGTGGAGAGATGCTCCTGCATCACATTCCTATCAACCTGGGTATTTATTTATGCATGAAAATATAATATGTGAATGTGTTGTAAACATGTATGTAACATGAAATTAGGAATAGTATAACCTATAGTAGGTTGTAAGGTATGGTCTGTTGATGTACAAATTTGGTCAATAATGACTTGATGTCAATAAGAAAGCTAACAACAAGAATAAAAATGTTGATAATGATGTTTTCATATAGCCTTATGAAGATATGACTGTAAGGTTTAATGAGTGGTTGATATAAGGTCTAGTAAAGGAAGTATTGGAGCATTTATAGATGACCAATGGGTCAGAGTGACATCCAGGGGTGGACGATAAATATCTAGGTATGACTTAGTTTACTCAAGTAACAGTAAAGAGGGAAATTAAGAAGTAATTCCGTTGATAAAGGGATGTTGACCAATAACGGGTTGAAGTAGGAATGGAAGTTAGATTTATGAATTTTAATGCCTAGGTAATGTTGAAAATTACCTAGTGATGTTTTTAATTGTAATTGCTTGCATAGAAAAAGGGAAAGAGTGAATTTTTGCTGGTTATTTCCATATGAATGACTGTAATCTCTCAATAGAGAGGGAATCATAGTGTTGATTAATCCTATGATACTTTTCATAAGAATGGTTGTAAGATCTCTTGGAGAAGGATTTACAAGTTTGAAATTTCCATGTGTGTGGATGACAGGGAAAAAGGTGCAAGAAATTAACCTGCATGTTGATATTTATCTATGTGCATGGATTGAATGCATTATAAGGTTGTCTAGTATGAAGATTGATATTAACACCAAATGGATATGAATGAATGATATAAAAATGTGCAAGAGATGCACATGTTTGATGTATGAGTATATGTATACTAAAGGCATGATATGACCACCTGAATAAGTGAAATGTAAGGAAAGAATTGTACTTTCCATCATTGAATAAATACCATGAATGCATGGATGAATCTATTCTAAAGAGTCATGATTGTTTTGTTTTGAATAATAGCTTGAGGAGGATGTGTTCCATCTCCTTAAGAAAAGCTAGTATAAATTGATGAAAGAGTAAAAGATCATGGATACTTTGTTGTCATGATAAAAGGAAACAATGTTATGCCTTTGAGGATTGCATGAGAATGACTGAGAATAATCATGAGTTAAAATAATTTATAAAATAAATATGAAAAGTGTGCCTATGGTAGGCACATAGAACGTTGATACATGTGGTTAAATGTATGGACGAAAAATTTGAAAGCAAGTTGATAACCTAAATATACATGTTTGAATATGTAATTGGAATACATCATAAGACTGCATGCTTATATTCCTTATGGAATATTGGATAGAACTATGAAATAGTGAAGTGGAGGTTGACTCCAGATTGAGGTAATTTCAAACCATCTGGATATGCAATAAGGAAGTTGCAAGATGAGATAGTTCTATGCAGAATAACTGTGTAAGAACTCTATCATAAGAATAAATCTATAATCTAAATGACAGTTGAGTGTTGGGGAGTGGGATGCAAGGCATGATTATATAAGAATTTTGGATTACATTCTAAAATATAATGCATTCATAGGGAACATGCAAATGAAGTTAACCAATATGAATAGTAAAATTTTAGAATGCATTGGTTCACAATTAAATTGTAAACCAAAATCTTATTGTTTTAGCATGTTGATTTACCAGAGAGAGTCAAGATGAAAATTGGATGAAACTGCTCAAGGATTAGAGCAGGAAAATCCCAAAAGGGGTAGATTGAATTAGAAAATAAGGAAAAAAGGGAGAAACATTTTTCTCATTTTAAAACTCTGATTTGATTAACAAAGTTGTATGATTTAAAAGAATAGTTGTGAAAACAAGTACAACTAGGAAATGAATTAATAAATATGTTTAAGTTGTATTGGCTAAACCATATTATGTAAAGGTAGTGAGGCCTTGGGAATAGTTTGGCTAAGTTGAAAATTTCTAGACTGTACATAAGAAGTTGAAAAAAGGGAAGAGTCACTTAATTTATTTCTTGTTTTCTATCATGTTTATCTGGGATGAGAAATTGATGTGTTGATGAATGTAAATGTTTTGGTATGAGATTGTTGATAGTTGTATGAATGTAGAAACAAATGAAAATCGATTGTGTTTCATGCATGAAAACATTAAGGATAATGTGATGAAGTGCATAAAGATATGCTAGGACATATCTAAAAATGTTTTGTTGAATTAAATGCTATGATACATGCATTGCTATTTACATGACAACTGACATAGTTTTGAATGTGATAATGCATCATATGTATAGGAAATGATTGCAGCTATTGAGGAAGGACAACTACCAATGGTGGATAACCTCAAGTAGTGGTTAAATTTAAGAAGGTTTTTGATAAATAGAACTATGAAAGGGACCGTGAGAGTTTCCATCAAGCATCATTGATGAGGTAATGTTAAAGAAGGTGCTAGCAGCCAAAATAGGTATAGACGTATTCATACCTATGTGGTATAAGATATGAAGGGATTGGATATTAATCCCTTTTGAAATATTTTATTATTTTAATATTATGAAAATTAACTTTGAGTGGTTTTTCATGCCATTGATACCCAAGCAGGGTATGATTCAGGAAGAGGAACTGAAGGACAAAGAGGGGAATCTCTAGTAACCAAGGATGATCAAGATCCTTGCAAGAAAATTCATGAACAAAGTGTCATGAATAATTTGACCAATCAAGAATGATTGGGAACAATAATTCTCGTGAGTAGCACATTGACTGAATGCATTGAGGAAATGAGAGGGAAGGTAATGGATTTCCCATCATGGAAGGGGGGTCTTCCAATATCCTACCAAAATTGTAAAAATGGTAAAGAGAGGAATTGGGTGGCCATGAGTGTTGGAATCCTGGTTACTAGTAAAGAAAGAATGCTTAAAGGCATTCATGTGAAACTTTTAGTTTCATGCAGGATGAGTTGAGGTCATGATCAACTAAAGAAGGAAAACAAAGTCATATTGTAATGATAAATTTGTATGAAATAAACATGAGATAAGAGGGTGGATAATTTCTAACACACCATGGAAAGAGAACCTAATATGAAATGGTGATAATAGAAATCAATGCAAGGGTGCATTGTGTGTAGACATGTGACCACGAACATTGGCACATTAAATTTTTTTATTTATTACTGAATTGCATTTGGAAAAGTTTGGTATGCTGAAATGATTCATATGTGAGGAGTGATATTTCCTTTCATTATAGATAAATGTGATGCAATTGCTAGACTAAAAAAATTAAGAATTGTTTGTGATTCCATTGTAAATTTGCAATGAGAATATACATGCATGAGAAACTAACAATTTGTTTGGATGTGTAAGGATTAAATTGTAGGAAGGAGGGTCTTGGAAATGGAAATACTATAAGCCCGTGAGGAATACCAATGCCTATTGGTTGTAAAGAGACAAACTGTTATGAGAAGGAAATCTCATTCTTGTAAACTTTGGCTCCAATATGGAACAGATCTGAAAATGAAATGAAATTATGAATTTGAAAAATCTATAGGTGACATTTTGAAATGTGATTGAAATTGATAATGAAAGCATCTCACGAGTTATTGTATGCATATGATACAGGTGATATAAAATATTTGTCCAAGGAGGATAGATGGTGGCTATTAAATAAGAAAGAATGGAAGAGGGGCATTGTTGTGACAAGAGAAAATTGTGATAAGTCATGATCATCGTACTAATGTTTTGTTGTGGTAACACAGGTTGAAGGGATTATTTTGAAAGAGAAATCCAGAGCGACACCTCGACAGAGTAAGATTGGGGGACACTTCAGCTGTAAGAATCGGAAAAGTATTTGAAACTCCTCTTGTGCGAGAAAGTATGCGCAGACAAGATGGATAGCCTGAGGGGATGTATAAAAGAGAAGGGGATTCCTTAGCTTGAGCCCAAAAGGTGAGTGAATGCAAGGAATGGGAGATTCATATGTTGATTGGGATCATACACACAATGGGTATGATAAGGAAACTAGTGAGCCAAGTAAACATGACAACTGTATGGATACAGATCCATGAACCACACAGATAAGTATTGTGTTGATATGTGAAAATGTTTCCCTTGAATTATGAACAACAATGAAATGATTTTCATAAAATTGGATTAATATGATTTTTATTTGATATTTGTTGTAGGTATGTATTGAAATTGCAAGAGTCTTGAAGGACCATAATTAGAATAGGGACAACATTATTGAAGCAACTGAACTATGAAGGCATGGAAGGTGTTGTTGAAATGAAAAGAATATTGAGGATGATGTTACTCTAAGGGGAAGGGGATTGTAAGACCCCTATTCCCCCCCCCCCAAGTATTTAATTAATCATAATTATGATTTCCATGCAATGGGATGAAAATATTGTAACTATGTTATTTTCTAATTGTAACTTCCAACAACTAACTGTGTGGGTGAATTCTTAAAGTACTAGCCATGATACTACCAAGGGAAAGAATGGGAAACTGAGAGAGGGGTCCATTATGCTAAGATGACTCAATGCCCCCTTGCTTAAATAATTGAATTGGAAATAACATATTTTTTTCCCTTATCCCTGATTTCAAGGCAAATCAGTTAATGAGCAAATATTGGTGGTTGAGTAACCAACCACCCTCAAAGACTGCAGATATGGAAAATATGGCTAGGATAATAGAGGTTGTCAGCCAAAGGTATAAACAATTATCAATTTTGTAGTCCATATGGACTCACGAGTTCTTATGACAGAAGGAAGAGGATAGGTTGAGAACCTTCCTGTGTGGGGCGTGCAAGAGAAGAAGGAATGAAGGGGCATGAGGGGGGAAATCGAGAATCAACATAGAAGGAGAACCAGAGGAGATTTTAGGGAGTCTTAGAGAGAAATAAATTGGTTAAAAGACTGGTCTAAGAACCCAAGAACCCATCCTAAGTTGAGAGGTCATGAGATTTATACTGGGAAGACATCTAATAAACCTCAAAGAGACCCCATCTAGGAGAGGTGAGCGTAGAGAGTTCCCTGCTGGTATCATGGCTTAGCATAAGGGTGTCCTGCAATTGAAGTGACTGAGAGAGCAGAGCCTATGGTTGGGTGGAAAGGAGAGCATCCACAGTCAGTTGGCTCGCTACATCTTATGAACAGATAAGTATCTCATATACTATGTGTAATAGAATTAATTGTATGGTTGGATGCCTATAAGTGTATTGTGGATTTGTATGCCTGGTTCATAGTGTGAATTTTTATCCCTTGACGATTTCTTGAACTTGAAATAAAGAGGGAAATAATATGGTTGGTTGTACCCTTTGGTTGTACTCATGAATGGTTATGCCTATTCAAGGGTTGAAATCCTATATTATTGTAAGCATCGGTGTGTGTGTGTGTGTATGCACCTCTATGTCATAGTGTTTGGATCCATACCACAAAGGAAACTTGTGAGATAATATGAAGCAGAGGTATCTGGGGTATGTAAAGGAGTGCCTTAGACCGAGGCGAGAATTATTGAAACTCATTAAGCCTGGAAAGGACTTATAGAAACCCTTGTGAAAATTGATTAAGTACCGAACCAAACTATTAAGCCATAGAAAAAATCTTTTTCTACCTTCGAGGATCGTGGATGTTGATTTGTCATGATGGTTACATATGGACCCTTTGTCAGTGTAGAAGTAATATTAAATCTCGATCGTTTATTTGGAGATATAGAATATACTAACCATTCATTGTAGGGTTCCCTTCAGGGTAAAATACAGAGACGAGCTCCAATGGTGAGACTCTGAGGTGAGATATAGACCTTGATCAGAGAAATGGAAGATTTTATTAGAGTTGTTTATATGTGGTAAAGGCCCAACAGTCTCATTAGTGAGTGATAAATCCTTGTAGTGCCTTAGACAGATCATAATCATTGATCTGGCATGGTGATAAGATCCAACCGTTGATTGACGCGGAGGCGAAACTTGGGCTAGACTATATCTTAGTCCCCCATATAGAAAGATAAAATTATCCTAGCCATTATTTCGAAAGACATTGTTCAGAGTTAGTTGTAGACCATGAGGAGATTCATTCTGAAGGAGGGAATCTATGGGATGATGAGGACCGTAGATCGGTCAAAAGAAGATAAGATCCTAGCCATTGGTTTGAACTATAATCTTGTGAAAAAAGGAGGATTGTATGCATGACGATGATGGTAAATGGAAATAGGTCCATGTGGTGTATGGATATTGGTCCATGTTGTTAGTCACCATTAATTTTTTTTATGCGAAATCGGTATTTCAGGATATGGCAAGGTGATAAACTGATTTGGAAGCTCGACAAAATAGAGAAGGGGATAAATACGATAGGAAACAACTAAAGGTGGTAGGGGTGCTAAGTGATGGGGCCCAACATGTCGCAGATCGTGAAATATCTAGATCGACGGTTGAGGATGATTTCAGGGGGAGAACCTATGCGGAGGTTAATTTTGGAAAGCAGGCCAAAATTTAAACCGTGGTTTCTGTTTGAGGCTACGTGGTGCCACCATGTGCATTTCAGGGTGAAAAGCGGGTTGCCCCAAACCACTTCTTCACGCCCCCGAAATTTGGAAAAGTATAATAGGGAATTTTTTATTTAGTTTATTATTATTTCAAACAACTGGACCATTTGAAACTTGGTGCGACCACCCTCATTCAACTGCAGCTCAACAATACACCAATTGCACAACATTTCCACTCATTTCTAGGTATTTTTCATCGCATCCATGGATCCTATCATAACTTCAGTAACACAACAAGACCCTATGGTGAATGAAGAAGCCCTAATTGACTGATATTCAGACGATTTTGATACTAAAATCACTATTTCTCCCATCTCTGTGTCCAGAAGAAACCTGTCTGATAATGTAGGAAGGTGTATATTGTTCCTTGAAGCAGTCTAGGCCACCATAGTCCCTTATGTTATCGAAATTGCTTCCCATTTTTCCCGAATGTATAGATTGGTGCGTCAAATAATATTCACATGAAGAAAGAGTCATCACGAATAAACGAGGGGCTGAGATCATGTGTAGGGTAGAGAGTCTGTCAATTCGAGATTCCCTTAATATACTTAAATCTTTTTCCGCAAATTTTGAACCTTTTAATGAAGAAAAACTAATTAGGGTATACAAAGAATGCCCATCAGAGGTCTGAGATCTGTTTTTGCAAACAATTGTCAAACAAGAACATTTTTCAGAGAGTCTGTCTTTTCCAATGAATGTAAGTATAATGGTTATTGAAGTCCAATGGGTCTATGCCCTGTTGAGTCAAATTTTAGGTCTAGATAATGAAAAGCATGTGGTCGAAGTCATGCTCGGTTTCCTTTTGACCTTTTTTCAATCAGAGTTGGGTATGTTAGTCCACATCAGTTTTGATCAATTCATAGCTGATAATATCCATAAACAACTAGTGAATTTTTGTTCTCTAGGGAACTTCAGATACTACACCTACCTGCTGAAGTTTTTCCTGGAAAACAATAAGAGAGAATTCCCTGAAGTAGCATTTGTATCAACTGAATGTAAAAGGATTACATTGTTCATCTTCATCAACAAAATCATGTCCAGGGTTTAAATTTTGATTTTCAACACCAACCTACCTAGAGTTTGGATGACATGAGGAGCTATCTACAGCCAAATCCAGAAAATAGAGTGGGGGATTGGGTACTATTCATGAATTCAACAGTGATATCGGTTTATGGTTGTCATGAATACCCCTATTGATGTCCTATTTTTCTTACCCCTAGAGTATTTTCCCTTTAATTCATTAGGTAGAGAATTATTTCTCAGACAGAGCATTTCCTAAAGTTGCGCAAAGCCTCTAACCTCAAGTTCCCTTTTATCATTGGCCCTTTCATTGTCAAAACTAGATCATGCTTATCTCAAATTCAAGCAAAGATCAAATAGTTTGGTTCTTCATAGCTACAGGGAAGAAGATATTATCCACACCAAATCATATCCAAGAGAATATTGATGAAAAAACATGCCCCTTATGAGCATGAACAAGTTGAGGGTTTTGATAAACTGGAAAACCTAGAAGTTTGTGATGATATGGAAGCAATATTGCAACCAACTCAAACACAGCAAGTGGAGGAAACCCTGCAACAAAGTCAAACACATCAAGCTCCTCAGAAACTAATATTCAAAGTTCCTAATATGATTGTTTACAATAAGAGAAGCAGTTCAGAGGCCATGGGGACCATTGATCAACAGATTGCTCTTAAGAAGATGAATATTTCACACTCTCCACAGATAGTGGATTTAGAGGAAGAAGATCCTATAGAACAAGTAAATATAGACATGGTGGAGAGTGGTACTAGCACTATAGATCTTGAAAAGGAAAGAAAACTCCAAAGTGAAGGAAACTCAATAACCTTTAGCAGCAAAAAACATATCTTTGATAAAGCATCTAGGGAATTTTATCAATCTAAAGAATATTTGGCAAAACAATATGTTGAGAAAGGAAACATAGCTCTGGGTGAGATGAGGGATTTAGTCCCTGAAGTGGAAAAGACTTCTCAGCATAAATATTCTCTGTTCACAGTAAGGGATGTTGAGAAGAGGACCTTTAACATTGCAATTTCATATGAAGATAAAGTCTCTGAGATAAACATAAGGTATGAAAACATCAGTGCTCCAGATAAAGTCAAATTCCATAGGAATACTGGTGATATGTTGTATTCTGATTACCTGAATTTAAGCCTGAAAAATTCAAAGTTGTCATCTTATGCATTAGAATTAGAAGGGCAATAGATGCAAGAAAAAGAATAGAGCATATCTTGGTAGACTCAGGTCAATAGGTTGGAATTTGAAGGCCCTCAAGGGGTGAAATCCTCATTGGATGAAAAAGACAAATTGATTCAAATATTGAAGAAGAAATTGAAAATGTTTGCTACATAACATCCACAAACATCAAAATTGGTTTCTCTAGAAAAGGAAAATGAAACACTTCGTCAAGAGGCATTAGACTACAAGGCTAGGGAATTGCAACTGAAAAGAGAAAAGGCGAAGTGATCACAAGAGCAGACATAATTTTTGAACAGGGATGTAGTTGTACTTCCTACTATAGAAGCTAGGCCAAACACTGAAGGACTTGTCCAAGATATGTCACAAGTTATTCTGAAAGAAGGAAAAATCAAAGGGCTGAAAGGGAGCATAGAGAAATTGAAGTAGGAGATGCAAGAAAAGGATGAAAGAATGACTCATTTTCAAATGGAGAATAAAAGCTTGCAAGAAAGGATAGACAAGTTGAAGATGATATTAAGAGGCAAAGGCATGTTGCAGGGAGACAAGCATATCATATGGGATTCTATAGCTACTGAAGCTGCTAAGTTTAGAGTGTATTTGAATTTTATCAATGATAAAGACAACATGGCCATCGAAACCAGAAGTAGGTGCATTGTTGTGAATGAGACTTTAGCAAAGAAACCATCAAAATGGGAACAAAATTCCATAAATCTACTCAAATCCATTCCTACTGCAGAACTTCATACTATTGGAGTTAAAGATAGGGCTACATTGATTATCTGGGCTAGGAGGGTTATTTCTAAACATAACCTATTGAAATCATTCCAAACCAAGGCAACACAGATGGATAAAAGTGTTCAAGAGTTCAAATATTTTTTTGAAGACTTGTTTATCAAAGGCCTCCCACCATTTTGGGATGGAAAAGTAAAATTATATGATCAGGAAGAATACAATGCTCGCCTCACTCAGTGAAGAATGGATCACTCCAAGTTCGAAACCTTAGAAGAAAATATGAAAGCAGTTTCCCTGGTTGAGCATCTGATTACATACTTTGAGATTTTGAATCAGTTCAAAGCAGTCAAAATTGGACTATCAATCATGTCATATGCTTCATGCATTGACCTGGATATCCTGATCAAAGAAATGATGGATTATGATCTCCCTTCTGACTTGCAATGGAAGGAGATAATACAGGTGGGTAAGACAAAGTGTAGTTTTCTAGGGTCCAGTAGATGATGTCCACATGTCACTGAAGATGGCAGGTCACGTGGAAGACTAGAGAAGAACAAGTGGAAAATAACGAGATTGAAGGATCAGAGGAATCAGAAGCTAGATCATGAAACGTTTTCTTGCTAATTATTGTAATTGGTTTTAAACTGAAACTGTCATTTGTAATCATTGTAATCAGTTTCAGAAACTGAAATGTTTCATTTCAATCATTGTAATCGGTTTCAAACTGGAGGAGATCAACTTGTATAAATATTCAAAGTTCCAAATGTATTAGGGGTTGGCAGAACTGCAAGGGATCGATTTTATCTATTCATAACTTAAATGTAATTTTCTGAAGATGAATTGAATACACATGTAGAATTCTTGAAGTTTCCATGAAAATATTCTAATGGTGGTGATCTGAGTTTTGTGTCCTCTCTTTGTATGTATTTCCTGTATTTATTATTTCATTTTCACTGTCCTCTGTTTAAATTCGATATTCAAAGGCCCATAATTCATCTTGTGATGCTCTCGGCTGAAGCAATTTAAACTGTGTTAAGTTCTTCCTAACTAATTCAAAATTCATTTATTTAATGCTCTCATGCAATTGTATGTTTTCTTTTTCTTCCTACACTCTGCAAATTTACAAATTATAACTCAGGTTTATCATATAATTTAGCCTTTATCCTCTGGAGATTTCTACCAAATAGTCAGTACTTCCATTCGTTTCAGAAGTTTGACTCCATATCCCTAAGTGTCCCTTCTCTTACTTGCCAACAAAATTATAAAAAACCCCACAAAACAACAAAACCTAGCCATTGAATTGTTAAAGAAAACTCATTATTAAAGACCAAGTGACACGAGAGAACCGTCTTTGAGCTTAGCAGGTTATTACCCATCTCTAAAGTTGGTTTCTAGGTTACCTCTGTCTTTTTTTATCAGTCGAACAAATTTACATAGTGCTAACATTCTAGCGCCGTTGTCGGGGATCGAAAGTGAAATCTTCCCTGGGAAAATAACAACTTAAAGATTCAGATTTGATTCCTGAGGGTGACAGTGAATCAAAAACCTTATTGGCTGAGACTAAATGTACCCTAGTGACTCCATTATAAAGAGACCAGTAGCATAAATTAGTTTGAGCTAGAAATCCTACCTCCCAAGAGAATTCATACCAGGAGAAACCTAGACCCAGAAGCAATAATCCCTATGTTTGACCCTGAGAAGATTGTACACAAAAGAAAAGAAAATCCAATAAGCCCAGTTTTTTATCTAGACAGATATATATCCTTTCCCAAAGATGGAGTGACAATCATTGAAGACCTTGATTTTGATTTGAAATTTGAGCAAACTCTATTCAGAACTAAATCTGAGTCTTGTTTGAATGAGATCATCTTTGATGAGAAGAGGTTCCAATATTTAATTTTAGTTTCCTCTGCTAAACCTCTTGTGATTCCTACTCAGAACCAGCAACCATTGCAAGTTCTTACTGCAGCCATGGCATTTAGGTTTTCCTCTCTTTTTCTACCTGCTCAGTTACATGATTTGTCTTGGGAATATAATCAAAGGATTGAATTTTATGATGTTGAAGGCAATGTGTCAACCCAAAAACATTTCGACTTGTTCAATTATTTTATAGACCTAGAAGAAGTAGATTTTGAAGATGCAAAAATGAGGTTGTTTGCACAAAGTCTTGCAGGAGAAGTCAAAAAATGGTTCAGAGCTCTCCCAGCAGCAGGTATCCAAAATTGTAAAGCCTTTGAAACAAGTTTTATTGCAAAGTGGGGTGACAAGAAGAACCCCCTTTAGTCGCTAACCCAGTATAACAACATGAGAAGGTCACCTAATGAAACAATACATGAATTTTCATCTAGATTTATAAATTTCTACAACTCAATTCCTACTGAAGTAAAACCTCCTCCTAGGGTTGCTCAACTTAGATATGTTGATTCCTTTGAAAGTGATTTTTATTTATTGATGAGGGAAAGAAGATCCACTTCACCAAATGATATGATGAGAGATGCAATAGAAGTTGAGGTAAATCTGATGGCTTCAGGAAAGATAAAATATAATTCTGATAGGGACATGAACAAGGTTCAAGATAAGGCACAACCTTCGACCTCACAGACATCAAAAGAGAGGTTTGAGTTGATGATGAAGACCATGTAGAAACTCATGGAAAGGATGTCTTTAGATAATAAGCATAACACCATAGAATAGGTTGATGTTCCACCCAGGAATCAAGGGAGATCAGTAGTTCCACAAATCAGACAAAGAGATCATAAGAACCAGGATGATCAACAAATAAGACCTCCTTTTCAAAATAATTATGTAAATGAAAATTTTGATGAAACTTTTGAAGACAACATGCATTCATTTGATGGTAATGAAACATAGGTGTTTTTTTACTAAAGAAGAACATGACCATTTCATGGATGCAAATGAAATCTTCATGCAGGAGAATGATGAAAGGTTGTCAGTGGAAAAGGAAGATTACCAGACAGGGATGCAGAAGGCCATCATGAAATTCCAGAAAAAATATAATATTTGAAACAAAAAAGTGTCTACAAATGCTCCAAATGAAAATCTTACCAAAGAATCTCAAAATAACACACCTTCTTCAAGTCATCCTAAGAAGGACTATGTTGCAAAGGATGTTGTGGAGAAAGGAAAGCAGAAGGAAGAACCCCCAAAGACAGCACTTGAACCAAGAAAGGAGACAGAAATCAAAGAGGTAGAGAAAACCTCATCTTCCTTTAACTTTGAAAGTAAGATGGCAAAAATTAAAATCTTTGTCCCATTCAATGAGCTGATAAAGAATAGCGAATATAGAAATCACATCATTAAGATGCTCAAGATGGGAGAAACTTCTGATACTTTAAATATACAAGATGATAATCTTGCCATATTGTTTGGACCACATGTAGAGGATATGATCCAGGTGGATAGTGGTGTCCACCCACCTTTTCCAACTGGCTCAAAACAATTTTCTGGCAATTTTGGTAATTTACTATTTTTAGCAGTTTTTAACTTTCGGGGCTATTTTGAGGGCCTAAACGAAGTTTTTTCAGGATCGATCTTCTCAGTTATAGCCAAAGTCTTTGACTGAGCCCCCAAAATTAATCTCCTCGATGATACCTTTCCAACGAGATATCGTGTGTCCCAAACGGAGATTGTATGCCAAAGTTACACCCCCGGGAAGTTGATACACCAAACTACCCAAAACGGGGTCCACAAAACTGTTGGCTTTTCATCTTCCGGGGTTAGGGTTTTGGAATTTATTTATTATAAAAAAGGCCTTTGGAGCCTCATTGCAAAAATCATCTTCTCACGGATGTGAGTAGCCATCACATCTCTTCTCAGAGATAAGCTTCCACCATTTTAGCTAGTCTTTCACTTTGTATTTTACAGTCTTTGTACATTTTCTCTCATTAATAGAAAATTGTGCATTATTGTATATATGTGTTTATGGTTGCATATATGTACATTTATGTTATAATATTGGATATCTGAGATATCTCTGTACATTTCTTTATTATATCTCCGCTCTCATTTCGTGCCGAAAATAATCCTAATCAGGAGAGTAATGATGTTGATGAGGTCCCTCCTTTCTATGCCAGTCTGAAGATTCATGATATGACTCTACACAATGCTATGTTGGATTCAGGAGCATCCTATAATCTGATGCCCAAGGTATTCATGGACCAATTGGGCCTCGACATTACAAGGTTGTACAAAGACCTTTTCTCCTTTGATTCAAGGAAGGTGAAATGCTTGGGCCTAATCAAAGATCTAGTGGTATCTTTGTCTGAAATTCCAACAAACAATATGGTCATGGATGTGGTAGTTGTTGATATTCCTCCTAAATTTCGTATGATGTTGTCTAGGTCATGGGCTGCAAAGTTGAAAGGGACTCTACAAATGGATATGTCATACGCCATTATCCCCATTTTTGGCCAAGATAGGAGGTTGTATAGGGAAGTATTGTTGAAATACATGGTCAATAACAAAGCCCAACCAAAGAACCATCCCATTTACTCTGTGGAGACTCGGATTGGGTCTTCCATTTTCTTTAATGATTCAAGTTTTGAAGAAAAGGTGCCAGAAACTGATATGACTGCCAAAGACAAATCTGATCAGCAAACTGAGGAAATTTCAGAACAACAAGATAGTGCAGAAAATGAGATATGGAACATGAGCTTTGATGGAGCTGTCAGCAGAGAAGGAGCAGGAGCTAGCATGTGGATCAACCCCCCCATATTAGCCATAAAACTTTGTTCTTACAAGCTTTCTTTTTATTCCACAATTAATATGGTTGAATATGAGGCATTAGTGTTGGGATTGAAGACTTTGGAATAAATGGGTGCTAGGAGGATAGTTGTACATGGAGATTTTGAGTTGATCATAAATCAGGTGAAGGGAATATATTAAGCAAAGCACCCTAGATTAAGAATATATAGGAATATAGTGCTTGACCTTCTTGAAGAATTTTCAGAATATAGTCTCTCAGTGATTCCAAGGGGTCAGAATCATATTGTTGATTCTCTAGCTACTTCAACCTCAGTTTTCAAGATTACAATTTTTCCTAACAAGGGATATGAGATTGAGGTCAAGAACAGACCAAGAGTGCTTGATCATATTAAGTACTGGCAGGTTTTTGAAGATGATAAACAAATAGAAATTTTCTTTAATATGGATGGTGAATTTGAAAATTTGAATATTTATGAAGAATATTGTGGTGAAGAAGAAAATGCAGTTGTGTTCTCAAATGATGTCTATTTCAAGAATCAAATTGTTGGTAAGGATATAATGCAGCTAAAAAATAACATCATTCCAAAAGGTCTGTTGTTAGGAACCAAACATCAATATAGCATAGAAAAACCTCAGGAAAAGTACTCAACGCCTTGAAAAAGAGATAATTTCAGATAATAAGCCTCTTCGGGGGGGCAACCTCCTTTTACCCCACTTAAATGTTCAAGTACAAGATGATTCAAA
>ML796100.1:207554-263268 GCA_009831015.1 Picea engelmannii
GGTTCTAAATATAAAGAAGCAATTCATACCTTTTGTGTATGTGGCACATTATGGAGATCAAAGAATTGCTCCATCTGAAGTATCCATGTGATTGGGTCCTTGCCATCAAACTTCCTTATATCAATCTTAGGAACGTGGTTGGTTTTCAAACCAAATTTGGAGTTTCTCCATTCTTGATTCATCTTCCTTGTGTCCTCATCATGAATTTCATGGGATGCATTTTCACTTTTGGGTGTCTTCTCTGTTACGAAATTTCTCAATACTTCCATGACCTCCCCTTTTAATCCATCCATCTTAGTATCCAACTTAGCTTCCATTGAATCCATCAACTTAGCTTCCATTGAATCCATCTTAGTATCCAACTTAGCTTCCATTAAATCCATCTTAGTATCCAACTTAGCTTCCATTGAATCCATATTCTTTTTTAGTTCATTTATGTCCCTACGCATTTCTTCACCTTCATCAAGAGTCCAATGAGGATTTTCTGGAGGCTTGTTTGGTGTAGAAGGTCCCTTTTTTGGTGGCATGTTGGCCAAATATCACTTTTGAATCTTGATTTTGAGGCGGTTTTGCTAGACAATATTTATTATGTTCTATCTCCCAAGTTTCGACCCTTCTGGGTATGAAACTTTATTTTAGGTAGTTCTCTGATATTTCTTCTTTGCAATGCCATAGGTCTGATCAAAATTGGATGTGCCAAGTGAAATTTACAGTAACTTCCTCACAACTTGCCGATTTTTTTCCTTTCCAGGATATCTCACTTGTATAGCATGCCCCACACAAAATAATTGATCTCAAATTCTGAAACTCGCACCCAAAATACTACAGACTGTCCACGATCTAATGCAACTAGTCCCACTCAATTTGGATACTCTAGCAAGAATTTATCATTGTTTTACCTGGAACACCTTCTTGAGACTAGTCAATAGGACTAGTCAGATACCCTATCTTACACAAGGTGTATATATAAATTTAGTATGACCCAGAAGCTGAAATGTTTACCACAGATACCTTACTAATTTCTATAAATGGCCTCCAGATTTTAGGGTCTGAAACGTTACAAAAAAACATTTATAGCGCAAATTCTGCAATGACTCATTACAGGATGATTCCAGAACTCTATATTTTACAGGATGTATCTCTGAAAGTATAAGGCCTCAGGAGATGAATTTTGAACCCAACGTACCTTTATCCGTATACTAAATATTCTCCAAGACGTTCCTTCTGAAACATTGTAGAAAACAATTTATAGCGAAAATTCCACGGTGTCTCAGATGTAGCATCGAAACCCCAAGACCTTGAGCTCTGATACAATATGTTAGGAACCAAACATCAATATAGCATAGAAAAACCTCAGGAAAAGTACTCAACACCTTGAAAAAGAGATAATTTCAGATAATAAGTCTCTTTGAGGGGGAAACCTCCTTTTACCCCACTTAAATGTTCAAGTACAAGATGATTCAAAATGAAAATCTCTCCTTGGTATATATAGGAGACTAGGAGGTATAATTACAACTAATGGCCTAAAGCCGACATAAATAAAATAAAATTACTAATATAATATGCCCCAATTAAGGGGTAATGAACCAATATTAGGGCTTAACATCTGGTCCCATTAGAAAAACTCTTTGACAACAATGATGTGGCCTATAGGATACTATAACAGTACATTGAGGGATTCCCCATTAAAGTATGATATCATGGAAAAGCAGGCATATGCATTGGTCAAGGCCCTAAAGGATTTTAGAGTTTATATCTTGCATTCTCGTACCATTTCTTATGTACCCAACAGTTTTGTGAAGGACATTTTAGCTCAGCCTACTCCTGAGGGAAAAAGGGGAAAGTGGATAGTTTTGTTGTTGGAGTATGACCTTGAGATCAAACCTAGAAATTTGATCAAGGGGCAAGGATTTGCCAAGATAATGGAACAAACAAATTATGATCTCTTGGGAATTAATTTCATTGTTGATTTGTCAACATATTCAGAAGAAGAAAAGGTTCTTCGGGTATCCCAAAAATTCCTTGACTCCCCATGGTATGCTGGAATTATTTATGTGTTGAGAAATTTGCAGGTCCCTCCTGAATTGAGCAAAAATAAGGCCATGTTTTTGAAGCTAAAAGAAGAAAAGTTCTATATTTTAAATCAATCTCTATATTGGAAGGATCCAGGAGGCATATTGTTGAGTTATTTGTTGGAGGAAGAAGTGGAAAATTCCATCAGAGAGTTTCATAAAAGTGATTCTAGAGGGCACCATTATTGGAAAAATATTGTGCACAAGATATAGAGGGTAGGTTTCTATTGTCCTAGAATTTTTTCTAATGTATACAAAGAAGTTTCAAGCTGTCATGAATGCCAATTTTTTTATGGGAAGAGAAAATTGCATATTTTCCCCCTGAATCCTATCTCTGTTGAAGCACCTTTTAGACAATGGAGACTTGATTTCATAGGATAAATTCATCCACAGTCCTCAACTCAGCACAAGTGGATACAGACAACCATATATTACTTCACCAAGTGGATTGAAGTAGTTCCCACAAGGCAAGCCACCGACACTGTTATCATTCAGTTTTTGGAGAACAATTTTTGTCTAGGTTTGGTTGTCCAATCAAAATCATTACAGACAATGCAACAACATTTAAGTCCAAAAAGATGGAAAAAAATTGTAGTGATTACAATATAAGTCTTGGCCATTCCACATCTTATTACCCTCAAGGAAATGGGTTGGATGAGTCATCCAATAAAATCTTGACCAAAATTATCAAAAAAATGTTGCAAGATAACAAAAAGGCTTGGCACAAGAAGCTTACACATGCACTGTGGGCTGACAAGATCACTACTAAAAGTTCTATTTCCACTTCACCCTTCCAAATTGTGTATGGAACAAAGGATATTTTCCATACTTCATTAGGATTTCCAGTGATGAGATTGTTACAGGAGAAAGATGTTGAACCAGATGCCACTCAGAGGAGGAAAAATGAATTAATCAATGTTTAACAAATAAGAGAGAAAGCCTTCAACAACTCTCAACTACACCAAGACAGGGTTAAAAAATATTTTGACAGACATACTAAGGAGGATGATTTCAAAGTAAGGGATTTGGTGTTGAAATGGGATGCTAGGAATGAAGACAAAAAAAAGCATGGGAAATTTGACCATATGTGGATGGGACCTTTCAAAATTGTGGCATACCATGGAAATATTGCTTATCTACTACAAGAACATAATGGATATTGTGTTGGTGGGGGAACAGGGAATGGTAGGTTTCTCAAGCATTATCTTGCTTAAAGGAATTTTCACCCTTTCCATTCATTGTATATAACCATTTTTGTTTTTCAGTTGAAGTAACTGAAATGAAATCAACCGAAATTGAAGCTCGAAGCGAAGGCCCTAAGTTATGCCGAGTATAATTTGAGTTAGGTGAACGAAGTTTTGTGAATAGGATGTTGATCAATTTAGTTGCAGGAGTAAAATAAATCCCAATGGGTGGGAACTTGGTCTGTCGTTCTTTGCTACCTCGTTGGGAGGATAACATCCCCAGTTGGAGCCCATGTTAGTCACCATTAATTTTTTTTATGTGAAATCAATATTTCAGGATATGGCAAGGTTCTAGACCGGTTTGAAAGCACGAAAAACTAGAGAAGGGGCTAAATATGGCAGGAAACAACTAAAGTTGGTAGGAGTGCTAAGTGATGGGGACCATCACGTCACATATTGAGAACTCTCCAGATCAACGATCGAGGATGATTTATGGGGGAGAAACTGCGCGGAGGTTAATTTTGGAAACTGGGCCAAAATTTAAACTATGGTTTTCGTTCAAGGCTATGTGGCGCCACCAGGTGCATTTAAGGGTGAAAAGCTGGTTTCTCTAAACCACTTCCTCATGCCCCAGAAATTTGGAAAAGTATAAAAGGGCATTTGTTATTTAGTTTATTATTATTTCAAACAACTAGACCATTTGAAACTTGGCAAGACCACCCTCGTTCAACTGTATCTCAACAGTATGCCAATTGCACGCCATTTCCACTCATTTCCGGGTATTTTTCATCGCATCCATGGATCCTATCATAACTTCAGTAATAGAAAAAGACCTTGTGGTGAATGAAGAATCCCTAATTGACCGAGATTCAAATGTTTTTGATACCAAAATCACCATTTCTCCCATCTTTGTGTCCAGAAGCAACCTTTCAGATAATGTAGGAAGATGTATACCATTCCTTGAAGCATTCCAGTCCACCATAGTCCCTTATGTTGTCGAAATCACTTTCCCTTTACCCGAATTTATAGGTTGGTGCGTTGAACAATATTCACATGAAGAAAAAGTCTTCGTGAATAAACGAAGGTTTGAGGTCATGTGTAGGGTAGAGAGTCTGTCAATTCGAGATTCCCTCAATATGAAAGAGTCTTTTTCCACAAATTATGAACCTTTCAATGAAGAAAATCTAATTAGGGTATACAGAGAATGTCCATAAGAGGTCTAAGTTTTATTTTTGCAAACAATTGTCAAACCAAAATATTTTTCAGAGAGTCTTTCTTTTCCAATGAATGTGAATATAATGGTTATTGAAGTCCAATGGGTTTGTTCCCTGTTGAGTCAAATTTTAGGTCTAGATAATGACAAACATGTGGTCAAAGTCATGCTCGGTTTCCTTTTTACCTTTTTCAGTCAGAGTCTAGTATGTCAGTCTGCATCAGTTTTGATCAATTCATAGCTGATAATATCCTTAAACAGCTAGTGAATTTTCGTTCTCTAAGGCATTTCAGATACTACACCTATCTGCTGAATATTTTCCTGGAAACAAATAAGAGAGAATTCCCTAAAGCAACCTTTGTATCAACTGAATGTAAAAGGATTGCATTGTTCATTTTCATCAACAAAGTCATGTCTAATGATTATAGTTTTATTTTCAACACCATCCTACCTAGAGTTTTGGATGACATGAGGAGCTATCTGCAACCAAATCCATAAAATAGAGTGGGAGCCTGGGTACTATTCATTCATTCAACAGTGATCTAGGTTTATGGTTGTCATGAATCCCCCTATCTATTACCTATTTTTCTGACCCCCAGAGGCTTTTCCCTTGAATTCATCAGGCAGAGAATTATTTATGGGACAGATCATTTCCTGAAGGTGCACAAATTCTCCAACCTCAAGTTCCCTTATATCATTGGCCCTTTCATTGTCAAAACTAGATCATTCTTATCTCATATTCAAGAAAATCTCAAAGAGTTTGGTTTTTCACAGCTACAGGAAAGAAGATATGATCCACACCAAATCATATCCAAGATAAGATTAATGAAAAAATGGGCCCCTTATGAGCATGAACATGTTGAGGATTTTGATAAACTAGCAAACCTATAAGTCTATGTTGATATGGAAGCAATCTTGCAACCAACTGAAACACAGCAAGTGGAGGAAACCTTGCAACAAAGTCAAACACAACAAGATCCTCAGAAACTTATAGTCAAAGTTCCTAAGATGAGTGTTTACAACAAGAGAAGCATTTCAGAGGCCATGGGGACCAGTGATCAGTAGACTGCTCCTAAGAAGATGAAGATTTCATAGTCTCCACAGATAGTGGATTTAGAGGAAGAAGAGCCCAAAGAACAAGTAAATCTAGACATGGTGGAGAGTGGTACTATCACTGTAGAGGTTGAAAAGGAAATCAAACTCCAAAGTGAAGAAAGTTCAAGAACCTTTGGCAGAAAAAAAAAACATATTTGATAAAGCATCTAGGGAAGTTTATCAATCTAAAGAAGATTTGGAAAAACAATATGTTGAGAAAGGAAACATAGCTCTAGGTGAGATGAGGGATTTAGTCCCTGAAGTGGAAAAGACTTCTCAAAATAAATATTCTCTGTTCATGGTAAGGGATATTGAGAAGAGAAACTTTAACATTACAATTGCATATGAAGATAAAGTCACTTAGATAAAGATAAGGTATGACAACATCAGTGCTCCAGATAAAGTCAAATTCCATAGGAATACTAGTTCTATGTTGTATATTGATTACTTGAATTTAAGATTAAAAAATTCAAATATGTCATCTTATGCAATGAAATTAGAAGGGCGGTTGAGGCAAGAAAAAGCATCTAGCAGAGGGAAAGAGAAAGAGTCGTTTTCACTATCAGCTCATCCAGCTATCAATAAGTCAAAATTTTGAGGTGTAACAGATTGCCCTCAAAGTATGAAGTTAGAAGATGAGAACTGATAACTGAAATACTTTGCAGACTTTCAAGCAAGGGTGCGGGCTCAGAGAACTTGACATAAGTTGCACACAACCATCAAACAAATGTTAATACATGCTTCAAACCCAAGGCAGGCATACCTATGCTTGAGTGATAGAGACTTTCAAGGTATGGCCGCCATAAATACACTGTGGATCAATAATTATATTGATAAAAGTTATAGCCACTGAAGATACACTGTGGATATATACTCCCATGACCTGAATTGATCATAGCCATGAAGAATACACAGTGGATCCACGAGATGACAAGACATAGCCACGACTAATACAAAGTGGATCTATGTGACAGTATATGTGTCATTGTTCAAAAGAAACTCCTTCACAACCTGGGCAAAGTACATATCAGAGTGATCACTCAACCCAGGGTCTTCTTACTGATCCCGATGTAGTACAAATTTAACCATGTGAATAGATGTACTGATGTCGAACATGGCAGAAGCCACTTGATTACCGGTCAATGATGTAAATCGTTAACAAGCGCGAGGGAGATCACCATTGATGTCAATGATTCCCAAGATACCCTAGTACATTCCAACGAATGTGAATGGATGAGCTGAAGTCGAACATCCGTGGAATCATCCGATCAGAGGTCAATGATGTAAACCCACTGTCGAATGTGAGGAGGTCTGCCATTGAGGCATGTAGGTCCCAAAGTACTAACTGGTTTCTAAGTCTAGTTCATGGATAATGTGTTGAAGTTGATAGGAATAGACTCATCGAAGGAGGGCCTTGATGTATCCCCCATCAACGACATGAAATAGACACAGATATGTAATTGGTAGATCAAATGAACATGGACTGACATGGGTATTGAGACAAGATATTTGTGATGGTTGACTCTCGAGGTGGATAATTCCCTTGAACACGGAGGCACGACAGCAAAAACATGACATGGACCAAAACTTGATGATGCAGTGGATGCTGCGACTTTCGTTGGGTGACCCAAAGGAGTAAGAAAAACTCAGAGGATTGGTTCAATGCAAAGGTTCAGCGGATTAAGATGTGCACAAAGACAAAGTTCTGTGTTCAAGGGCAACTCTAAGAGTTACTGGTAATGTTCTCAAAAACCGGTTGGCTTGCTTCCTTCAATTTTTCCCCCATCCAGATAGACGAGTACCTCTTTTTAATTTAACGAGCTCGAGGAGGGTAACACATGCTTGATATAAATCACCTTTGGTAAGTTCCTCTTCCTTTGTTTAATGAACTGGAAGAAGTAAGGGTTCAGTCCCATATGGGTCTGTCGATGTTTGTTTAACAAGTCCAAAGATAGAAAACTTGAAGGTTTTTCATGATTATAAAGTCTGGAAAAACACTTAAAAGAGAACTCTCTCAGTTCATTTTTCGTAAAGTAGTTTGATGAGACCGAAAAAGAGATAAACTATCACTCAACATATGTTTTCTTCAAATACTTTGACGAGCGTGAAGAGAACAAGGTCGCTCGACAATCTTTTCATGTTTAGAGAGTCTGAAAAGAGCTTAAAGGAGACTCCAGGGGGTTCCTTTTTCATGTATCCATACAAGTCTGAAAAAGAGATAAAGTTTACCCGGATGCATTCTCATCTATTTACGAGCATGAGAAAGAACAAAGACTAATATTGGTATGCCCCTAGCTTGAAAAGCTAGTGGCTTAACTCCAGAATTATCATCAAAGGCTGGAGACATTCCCTCCAAGCTTCAATCCATGCACCAACTTTAAGGTTGTCACCAATTTCTCTAGTAGATGAGAAAAAGGAGAAGGGTGGATGAAAAGAAGGTTCAAGAGAGGTGACTATTTCATTTTTTAATGAGCTTGACATAGGAAAAGAATTATGCTCAGGGCCTCTATTTCATTTTTTAATGAGCTTGCTACAGAGAGGAAAAACTATGCTTGGTACTGCTTCTTGATCATGGTTTCCAAGAGAATAACGCTCTGGAAGGATACCATGTCAAGGGAAAAAACTCGGTCATGGCTTCCAGGACATCTTCATTGGATGGAAGATAATCACTCAGGAAGGAACACATGTCGAGGGTCGCAACAAGAGTAAGGAGATCAGACTCCAATAACCCTACCGAAGAAATCACCATGCCAACTACTGGATCCAAATCATCAGAATTTGAAGTCACCGGAGAAGATAGAAAATCGACATCATGAGGGGAGATAGACTGTGTATCTACCCAAATTTCTTCACGAGGGAGAAGAAAAGAGGATTGATTATGGTTATCATCCCAAGGTAGCACGTCAATGCACACCATTTCCATGATAGGTTCATCCCAGAGAACATTTGGGGAAATGTAATCGATCGCAGATGGAAAGGAACGCAACCGTGATTGCATCAAGGAAACGTCAGGCGCTAATAGATGTTGATCATCCGACGAGGGAGAAGTGGATTGGATAGAAACGTATGATTTTTTGGCTGGACTAAGTGGCACAGTGTCACCTAGTGCATCGAATTCCAATGGACGAGGTACAATCCAAGAGTCAGATGATTTCGAAGATTGATAAGTCGTGGTTGAAATCATATCGATAGTGGCAATATGATTTGTAGTCGGTGGAAGTGGTGTAGGGAAGGTACCCATGAGGCTAGAATATTTCAGTAAGCCAACACCAACACTTTCATATGTGATCTTGTGGTCTCCCAAGAAAGGAATATTGTTGGTAGCGGGAGAAAAGCATCGGTTGTGCAGAAATCCAACTGATCAACAGTGACAATTTTTTCCTAATGAGGAAATTGTACACATCAAAATACCAACAAGGCAATGACAGTCATAGCATAAAACCAACTTCTTCCAAGTAACAAGTTGTAATCGAGGGGAGAATCGACCACCTCGACATCAACAGTAACAGTTTTTCCACCCAATTGGATGGGCAGGGACTGTAAAATCCCATGGGGATGAAAACCTCGCCCATCGAAGGCGCATAACATCATTGGGGATTTGTTAAGTGTGGGTGATTTTAAACCTTTCCAACATGCTAAAGACATGACATAAGTTGAGGCTCCCTCATCCAGAATAGTTCGGTGTATTTGTTAATTGTGAACAACAACATCAACTTGAAAAGCAAGTTGGTGAGAGAGTCGAGACACATAATTGTCCAGGTTAAACATGATATGGTTGGACGACTTGGGATCAACAACACCAAGAGTGGCCAATAGCGTTCTACGTTTACTAGGGCAGTGTTGTAGAACTTCTAATGCAGACATAGCACATGGTGCTTGAGCCAAATCTTCAACAATGTTGTAGTTCTGGGTGGCACGTGAACTAGGATTAAAGGTAGCTTTGCAGATAGTGCTCTTAGGAGGGTGTAATATAGAGTCAAATGTGGGTTTCTCAATCTGAAGTGGTCTAGACGAAGTATTAACCGATGGAAGACTAACGGAGGATGATGATGGATCCTGTAAATTACCAATACCATTAGTGTCTTTTCCTTTGTCAGGGTTACCTGGTGTGTTGTATGTCTTAGAGCGAGTGGTCAAATTAATCCCATTAAACATATAAATATGTGCACTCGACGAGGCCTCATCATTAGGATGGCTTGAACTTCCCCCAGGAGAGGGGGTTTCAACAACCATGGATTGTTGTTGTGGAAAAGGCTGAGTAAGCACAGTGGGTTGTGACTTTCCTTGGAATATTTTGGCCACTTCATTGCAAAGTGGACAGTCTCTAGTGTAGTGATCGTCACCACAAATGATACACGGGAATTTCAGTTTCTGTAGTGTTTTCTTTTCAATAGCAGGTGTTTGATTTTTTGGTTGTTCATTGTTATTTTTTGATTTATTCTTTGTCTTCTTCTTACCTCTGGATTGTTGTGAAGGGGCAGATTGAACTACATTCACCTCAGAGATCTGAGTTTGGGGGGAGGTAGAGGAGAGGGTGGTCGATTGGGAAAAAGATTGAGTTTTGACAGAATCAATAACACCATCTGCATGAGATGAGGATGACGGCTTAGATGGATCGGTATTAGCTCAAGCAGCATTCGGAAGAAAATCATACAAAGTACCAGATTGTGAATAAACCAAATCTAAGTACTGGGCCCGAGCGATGGCTTGTTCCTCAGTGACCGCACCACCCATAGCGACAACGCGAGTGATCAGGGGTAGCAGTGATTTAGTAAACCATTCCGCCAATAGTATGTCGGGAATGACTGCGTTGATCATCCTTCGTCGTCACCTCCATTCATGAATATGGTGAGAGATATGCACAGAGTTAGTTTGACGAAGGGAGGTCAAGAGTTCAGTACCCGTCTTGTAGTGAATAGGAAGTTGAAAGTGCATGAGGAAAGACATGGAAAGGGAATTGAAATCATGAAAAGAAGCATGTGGTAGTTCAATATACCACTTTGTTGCTGAGCCGGTAAGTGTTCGTTGGAAAAGACTCAAACGTACATAATCATCCATGAGGGAGTTTGATGAACACCACAAATGGAAAGTCATCACATGGTTGTTTGGATCTTCACCAAATTTTCCATCAAATTTTGGAATATGAGAAGGAAGTTTAGATGGAATGATTGGCCAAACCGGTGAATGAAAAATAGGATCATTAGTTAACCGAGATAAGTCTGGGAGATCCAGAGTCGCAAGGAAAGGTAGCTGTCAGTTAATTTGTGGATGATACTGGTGCAGCATAGGAACACCAGTATGACCATAAACTGGGTTAGGTGGATAGTTGTAACCAGTAGGTCCTCCTATATATGGTTGTTGATGGCCAGGATAAGCAGGATTCGATGGTGGATGAGAAACATTTGCATAACCCGGTGGGTTCTGAGCATTATAGGCCGGGTGATTTGATTGCCCATGAGGAGGATAAACATTTTTCCCTTGAGAATGGTAAGAAGTAGATCCTGGAGGCGGATACACATTATACCCATGAGGAGAATAAGACTGTGGTCCCGAAGAACTCCAAGTGGTGTTTGGGATGCCGCTGGGATAAGATTGTCCGTAAGATGTTCCCGAACGAACAGGATTTGATACCCCTCCTAGTGGATTATGAGATGAGTGCCCCCCAATATGGGGTTGAATGAAAATGCCTCCTGAATATACTCCCCAGGATTGTGAAGGGTTTCCAGTAAATGAAGGTTGCCCCCCTGCCAACGGTGGATTTACAACGAGGGTATGACTGGAAAACGGAGGTTGACCTCCAGGAGGAGCATGAAAAGGGGGTTGTCCCCTAGGAGGGGTAGGACCACCATGGAAAGGTAGTCCTCCAGGAGGGAAAGGTTCGTTAGATGGTGGTTTCCCTCCAGCTGGTTGTTTCGGGCTAACAGAGGTCTGCATTCTCGGGTGAGTAGATGTCCCAGCAGGATCATGTGGAACATGTGGAGTTGTAGAGTAAAAGCTTGTAGAAACGGGGGTAGAGATTGAAGTGATTTGGAGATGAGTAGAGGTGATGAGTCGAGCATTAGGATGGACTTGTGTAATAGTAGGGTTAATAACCTGATCGACTAGGTGATTCGTGGTTTGACCGGATGGTCCTGTTTCACTAGGAGGGTCATGAGGATGAAAGGGTTGTCGAAAGGATTCGAAATTTTCATAGAGATCGCGTCCAGATGAATTCCTCCATACAGAAAAAGAAAGTGTTGGATTGGTATCTACTGCTGTGCTAGGATGAACAGGAGTCCTATACTCATCACCAAAGATTGGTTATGTGGATCCCATATATGTTTCGGTAAAAATCCTCTCCGGTAATCGTGGGACCTGTTCGTCTAAGACGTTCCCAAGGGAGTCTAAATGAACCAAAAGTGGTTCAAGAGGAGTTACCGACACAGATGTAGTGGTATTTTCAACCGTGACCAAAGCGCCTTCTAAGTTATCTAACGGAGGAGCAATAACACTTCCAACGTTGGATTGATTTTCTACCTCTCTACGGTAGTTGTCTTCTGGAGGGTTAGGAGGTAAGGGTTGATACCCTTCTGGAGGCAGCCCTTGCATCCTACATGATCGGCGAAGACCTTTATCATCTACAGGCTCAATTGTGGAGAATAATAGAACACACTAAAAAACTAGGGCCAACTAACAAAAAGAAACAGCATGCGCTAATAAAATCTAGGAATCAACCAAGCAAACAAAACTTCTCTCGATGATCGTACTAGTTGGTGATGAAATCCAACGTCGTGTGATCAAGTCGAGAAGGGGCTAGGATATGGTGGAATAGTTACAATGGTGACTTTCTTAACGAACTTTCACCTTGGTGCAAGCTTCCATGCAGTAATTGTGGATTTACCCTCCAAGGAGCCCGAGTGAGTTTGAGCAATATCTATTCCAGGTATAGTGAGACTTCCCTTCACCATCACCTTGTGTAAGTACCTAAATATTATGGCAACTAAAGACACCAATTCGCAGTGAGTTCCTGGGCGGGTACAGTCGACAGTTCGATCCGAAACGTATGGGCAGGATAACAAGTCTGAAATCAACCTGAGAGGCTCCCACACATAATCGTGGGTATACCTTCAAGTGACTCCTAATATACAATCCGACCACTACAAACAGTTGAACCACGGAGGGATAATCTCCGTAATTCGCCCAAATGTGACCTCGTGCGTAACCCTTGTGTGAGAGGGGGATCTCAGAAAACCAATGCGACAATTGGATTTGACTCTCCCTAGCTCAGGATGCTAATGTTTGTTTTGAAAACTTTGGAGAGTTGTACTCACAGCCTAATCCAAAGTGCTAACCCTAGTCTACAGTTGGTGGAAGATCCTAAAAACAAAAGTGTTCTAGATAATTTTTAATTAGCGTTCGTTTTACAGTTGTTCTTTACTAAAAGGGTGTATGAAAGTGAAACTGATGGAATGATCACTCAAATTCCCAAAAAATGCATGAAAGATGATAAGCAATCGTTTCTTTTCAATGAACGCCTATTTAAGGGAAGGAGAAAGAGTCGTTTTCACCATCAAACACTAATATGGAATGTCCTCAATCAATTGGTTCTCAATCGAATCCAATGCAATGCTAAAACATGTCAAAAATGCCTTCTAATATGCAAACCGATCACTAAGGTGTATCTTTTTCATTTGTATGCAAATGATGATTAATTCAATGCAAAAACTTCTCTTTCCAACTAGTCTTTTAGATCAAGGAGATTCGAACAAGCATAAGCGGATTTCGCACAAACAACACACCCTCTTGCGATGATTGAAACAAGAAGCAAAGAGAAAACAAAAAGATAACAAAGAAAATCAAACAATTCACACAAAAGAGAGATGTTTTAGAAAAATGACCTCAAAAAACCAAATGAGATGATTCACAGATTTCTGATGCCCTTCGCCAGAGTTCCCGCTCAGTCGGATAAGAGAGAAGAAAGCAGTGGATTGGTCCCAAGTTCTTGACAGCAGAAAAAACTCAAAAGAAGGAAGAAGGTCACAAAATCTGAACAAAAAAGTGCTTATTTCTCAGAAGGAAGGATGTCAGAGGTCAATAGGAAGAAGCATTGAATCATAAATAATCTCATCAAGTGAAAAAACAGAGACTAGTCTTCAGAAAAGGCAACTCTAGAAAGGATTTTTTGCAGAGAGAGGTTGGTGCTCTGGTGTAAGGGGCACCAAAGTGTTATAACGCTCTGTCCAAGGCCTTTAGGAAGCGTCGACACCCTGATAACAAGGTAGGGGAGCACCAAGCTTCCACAACTCACAAAATTGTCCAAAAAACCAAAATTTCAGTCAAACTTTGGCAATCAAGATGAATGTGATGGGGTAAGGAGTCAATCAGCATATGAAATCAAACATATGGGGTGAACAAAGTATAAAATAACAAAGGGTAAAACAAGGTCTGTGAGGAATTTTTTTTGATTCGATCCCCAGTGGAGTCACCAATTTCTGTTGTAGGAAAATCTCCCTACGGACAGGTAGATCTCCTCTTGAGAGCTAGATTCTTAACTCTTAAGACAGAAGATGCTAATCGTGGACATTGACTTCCTTTTAGATCTAGATAAACTAATGTGTGAGGAGGAAGGAGAAAATAAGTACCTTTTACCAGTGTTTGTCCCTGCACGGTTCAAGTTGAGCTCCAATCTTGAACTCTTCGATAAGCCCTGTAGACAAACAAAAGTACAAACAACTTCCTACTCTATTGAGATTAGCTCGAAATAGACCTATCTATTAGAGACAAATTCATGTGAGATCAAACACATAATTGAAAGAAACAGGCCAAGCATATTATATTAATGAGAATAACAACGAAGAATACTTACAGCCATAGATGTGAGTGTAGCAACTTCGTCAAGCCTTCCTCATCTGAACCCTTGCTCAAACAGTCCACACACAGAATGTTGATGCTCCAAACGACAACTTCTTCATGAGATCATAATTTGGATGCTTCATAATACTTTTCCCCCCATCTTTCACCATGAGAAGGCCTGTTTAAATAGGCTTGGAGAGGCCCAACCACTTGAGATATCTTTGGGGTAAGTTGAGGATTTTTCTCCTCCAGTTATGGATCTTCCCTAAGATCATGACTTGACCAAGGATTCGAATCCAACTGCCTACAGATATTGAGGGGATCTTTCCCTCATTCTTCTCAACAAACCATTTTTTTCCTAGAATAGGTAGTGCTCCTCCAAAAAGTGCATCAGAGCATTATAGCACTCCTTGAAAGAGTAGTAGTAAGCGTTGGTGCCCCTAATAGTGGAAACGCTCCCCATAAAGGGCATTAGGGCATTATAACGCTCCCTGACAGTATAGGGGGGAGCGCTCCTCTCCAAAAATATCTTTTGAGTGGGTTTTCTAGTGACAAAACACTTGTACCTCTAGTAGACTGATTCCTCCTCTTCAAGACTAATCTTTGAGGTGTCCTAAGTGTGCTTGTCATGTTGTTGGAGGCATGACATAGGCAAGAAGGTAGTATGATGTCAGCAACACTTATACACTTGCGGTCAAGATGCTAAGTGAGTAATTTTGAGGTGTAACACCTTCTGACTTGCAATGGAAGGAGATAATACGGCTGGGTAAGACAAAGTGCAATTTTCCAGGTGTTGTAATAGATATTGAAAATTTTGATAGGCACTTTCGCCCAAATTTAAAAAAACAGAAGTACATGAAAAAGAATTGCTTGGAAAAGACACCAGAGCAGTTTGTTAATTCAATTGGTGTTTTAAATTGTGTCTCAGAAGGCTGTGATTTGTTGATAAGCAGTTGGGATGCCGTCGGCTAGGTTCTCTATGTGGAAGAAAGGCAAGGAAATGATCACGTGATAGTCTCATTCCAGAGAAATTGTTTCGATACCCTATTCCCAACAAGAACGATTTCGCTTGGATGTATTATATTGCAGTGTATGGATACAAAAGCGCTTTGGGAGAGCCGACCAATTTGTTGTTAAACGGATTACCGTTTTTGGCACCAGTTACCGAGACGCCGAGGTAGGGAACGAGCAAATTATGGCATATCATCAATCTGACTGATGGCAACCATCCTATCCATATTCATCTCGGTTTGTTTTTCATCCTCAAGCAAATGAAGCTGCTAACGTTGGAGAAGTCCCATTTACAGATTCCTTGAGCTGGCAAAGGATTTCGTCCACGAGAACTGGAAGTGCATCTGGATAATCTTACTCTGGATAGCATTGAATGCGTGTTTGTTCACATGGATATTTCTCCAATACAAGAACAAAGCTGCTCCCAAGCTTTACATCGATGGACCTTATGGAGCTCCCGCCCAAAATTACAAAAAATCATGATATTCTTGTGAAGGCGTACTCGTGAGATTTGTTTATAGATTTTACTTTGGAACATAACGATGGTGCCCACGATTAATGCATCTGTTGCCATGGATGATAAATTGCATCAGTGGTGGAATGACAAAGCGGAATATACGAGTTTCTCAACATGTTTTGAGCAGGTTTCTCAGACGTCTAAAAAAACTACAAACGAAAAGTTTGCAATTGCCTGATAATCATAATTATGTTCATTCGACGGGCTCTATTTTCTCTAGTCCTGAAAGGAAATGCGACCTTCCAAACCGTAGTCAACGAGATTATGTCTTTTATGATAACAGTAATCATCACAGAGACCAAGGGTTCAATTCTCGCAAATCCGCGCCTTCTTCTGCACACAAAAATTTAATGTCTGAAAGGAAGAGACGTGGAAAATTTAATGAAAGGCTTTATACTCTGCATTCGCTTGTCCCCTTCATCACAAATATGGACAAGGAATCCATTGTAAAAGATGCAATTACATATGTACACCACTTGGAAAATCAAGTAAAGGCGATTGAGGGAAAGATTGCGGCCCTTCCATTCGACAATCAAAACGACTGCTCTTCGTCCGTTGTATCTCAAAACCACTCATCGGTGGTGGTGCAGAAAGTGGAGGCGCCGGTGAGCACGGTGTGGTCATTGGTGCGGTGGTTCGACTAATCCCAAATCTACAAGCAGTTTGTCCTGATTGATTGGTCGGCCGAAGAATACTGTAGCCGTCTGTTTGGATTTGCAACGTACCAGATTCGAAAGCTTTATCAGCTATCCTTCGCTGTGAATTTAATCAATGCTACCACGCATCAAAGGCAGTGTAACGCAGAAATCTTTGTCAAAAGCTGTCAGAGCACCTGGTAGTGGCAGAATTCGAGAAGACAGAATCCACGTGAAGACCAGAAATGCACAATCTGTCCGAGCATAGACAGTGCTATGTATAACGAACGCCTTTTCCAGAATTACTCGAACTGTAACCTCTCTGAAATGCCAGTCTTTGCAGGGAAGCCATCGTGTACATTTCCGAGCCTGATTTATGGAAACCTATTCCACAAGTGCCAACGAGGAGATCCGGTCTTAGGGTTCACACACAACATCAGATATTGGATCATTTCCAGATTTTGAAAGTAAACCTAAGTGGGCGATGTATGCTTGTTTAGCAAGCAAGAAATAGAGATCATGGATCCATGAACAGTGGAGGATTAGGTTAAATTTTGTAATTTATTTCTGGACACATTTCTCGTGAACGAGTCCAAGTTGGAGGCTTTGCTTTACAGCGAAACCCAGCGTGCATTCTGTGACCCCATGCAAAATAAACTCAAGTATCTATTCTTCATGGCATTGTCTTACATTAATGCCCAAAGTCCTGCCAGAGTGTCAATTGTTGTCGTAAGGCTATTTCCAGTCAAGAGTCAGTGATCGAACAGTTGGGTTTAAGTTCAATATATGGGCTGAGATGAAAATACATTGATTTTTTTGGCTCTTGGTGCAAATCTCCAACATCTTTGAACTGGTGTTTGGTATCCATCAAGTGAGTCCGAGAGCCCACATTGTTTAATCCTTGGAAGGTTACTACCCAGTTGGTGTTAGGGGGAGAAGGATGAAGCCTTCTCGGAGCATATTTTCGTAGCTTCTTTGATCTTTCATCTAGTTAGGTGGATCATAATTTTTCAACCACCATTATACTTTGAAGATTTCAGGCCTCCATACTCATCTTGTCTTCGACACTTGTATGAAGTTAGCCCAGATTGAGCCGTATCTTGTTCATTCATTTTTTCGAGTCTAGATATTGAATTAGAAGAAGATTTAATACATAGCCTTGAAATTCAGTGAGGATGCAAACTCAAATGGCCCATTTTCAAGCTGAAGCTAAGAAGCATAGTGGTTTTGATTTGTATGGAGGACTTTTTAACATTAGGATCTTTGGGTGAGTTAAAGCTGATGGAAATTCAGATCGTTCTCAAAGATGGTCCAAGTATAATGCTGGAAGTTACAGTCCGTCTGCTTATTCCTTCAGCGAGGATGGTGTTGATAGACAGCCTGTGTACAATGCAAGCCTTGGGTAAGATATGAATAAGAATTCGTATGGAGGATTTGCAGAGAATGGGAATTCAAAGGGATCTGTATAGAATAGTGACTTGTGGAAGACTCATTGTGGACATTAAGGAGAATTCAGACTGTAAACAAGAGAGTTAAAAGAAAGTAAATACCCCACTTGTCAAATGATTAATGATGGTTCAGGTAACGACAGAGCATCCGATAGTCGCACAGTTCCAGAAGGCAAATCGTTTCATATTTATTTTAGATTATTTTTTGTAAACGTTGAGTTATGAGTTATGTAACGCATTGTGGGTGAGAGTAGTTAAATGAGTGTTGATGTAACAGAAATAGGGGGTCGCAAGGGCATGAGGGCACGCTGGGGAATAAACCTCTTGTGAAGAGGGGTTCCTGTGCATGCTGAGTTAATTTGTAAACCATAATGAAATAATACAGAAGATTTTTTACTTGTGACTTGAGATTCATCATGGTCGATTTCTTTCAGTATGTTCTTCGTTATTTCAGTTGTGTTAAATTTGTTTGGAACTCATTTTATATGCTCCTTACCCATAGTTGATGTGTTGTCATTATCATATTGTTTATTTCTTCCTTACTTCATCACGACTGTGTACTAGTTTGTTTTCCTGTATCTTCTTTTCATTTCATCTTCCTAACTGATGTGCTTCGTTATACTTTAGTACGACCACTACTATAGCGAATGAATTTTTGTCTTCTACAATTGTTTATTGTCTTTCCTCTGCACCAGCTATCAGCAGGTGTAAGACCAGTCTACACTTCCAGAATTCTGCATATATTCTCTGCTACATCGGCCTTTCCTTTCCTTTTTCTGTTGCCGCATCATAGCTATCAAATTGCTGAAAGATAGACTTACTTTGCCTCACTTTCCGCAAGTTATATGATCGTTTCTATCTCCTTTCCTCGGTTTTCACTTGAATCCATGCCCAATGGACCATTTCCCTAGTTTAACCCCCAAACTCTAAAAATCCAAGACCATCATTTAACCATAAATCTGCCCACCTCTTTCACGCTTACTAAAAATCATATTGTGACATTGTTCGAGAGATCCCTCTCGGGTTGGAAGGGGAAGCTTCCAATCCAAAGTGGTTCAAGGTTGCCTCGAGATTGATTTGATGCAACCCATTTCAGTTCTGAGTGTCAACATTCTGGCGCCGTTGTCGGGGATTCAAAGTTGATCTCTATCCCTGGGAAAACAACATTTGTTTTTCGTTGAAAGTGTTACCCTTTGATAGTGAACAAAGAGCACACACATTTTAAGGCTTCACAACATTTCACTTGGCGACTCCACAAATAATAAACTAGCATCCGGTCAAAGGAATACCAAGCAAAACCCGAATGGTAAGCAGATTATGCCCGTTACCGATCCTGAAAAGATTCTAAAAGCGAGAGGATCTCTTAAGCCAACCGCTGCAGTTTACAAACTTAAAACCCCACCCCTGAAGACTAAGAGCTCTTCTGAACCCTCAACTTCACTCAGTCCTCTCTCTGATACTAAATTTTCAGTGCCAAACTGCTCTGAAGTTAGGAGTGAGATTCATCCGACAGTCCCCTTAGTACACAAAGGAAAGGGCTCTCTTGAAAGTTTGTTGGATTTTGACATACCATCTTTCCTTCAGTTGAATTTACCGACTTCACAAAATTTCGAAGAGTGTGTTACACACTCGGTTTCCACACCCGTTGGTTCTCCTGATTTCGTCTCGTGCAAGTCCGAGGAACTGAGTCTGCATGTTCCTTATCTTTCCTCATCAGATTTTCTTCTTCGTGAAGAAAATAAAGAGTCACTTTTAATTTTCCAGAACCCCCTTTATAAATTTCCCCAAATAACGATGGCAGCCGCCAAAGGAGGAGGCGGAGGGTTTGTAGGAGGAGGTGGAGGGTTTATCGGAGGAGGAGGGGGAGGATTCCCTCTAGGAGGAGCTAGAGGCTAAGGGCCTGCCCCCCCTCCCAGAGTTTTTGCGAAAGTTGCAGCCAGATATGCTCCCTTAGTATTGCCCGTCCCTCTACATGACCTTCTCGAAAATTACATAAAAAATCTACCCAAATTCACTAGGGAAGGGGATCTAACCACAGTAGAACATATTAATTTCTTTGATCAATTCACTGACATTCTAGGTATGGAGCATGAGGACATATATTCGAGACTCCTTGTCCAAACCTTCGAAGATCAGGTCTGAACTTGGTTTCGGAGCCTACCCACAGCTTCTATCTTGTCTTATGATGCTTTGGAAGATGCTTTCCTCAGACAATGGGGCGAGAGGAAAGACCATCTCTATTATTTAACCGAATTTGGGTCTTTGAGGAAAAAGAACTCAGAAAAAGTCATGGAATTTATTCATATATTCAACAAACTGTATAATAAAATCCCAGCCGAGGTTAAACCGTCCCAACCCGTGGCTAAAGTAACTTTCACCGGAGCTTTCGAACTGGATTTTGCACTCCTTTTGCGAGAGAGAAGGGGAGCCACCTTAAACCGAATGTAGGACGATGCGGTAGAAATAGAGTCTAATATGATGGCTTCGGGTAAGCTTAAAGCTAAATTAGAAACTGGAAACCGAGAGACCAAATGCTTTAGAGAACATGCAGGTCCTTCAGGGTCAAATAGATCCGCAGATGATAGGGTGGACGATATGGCCAGAGTGATTAAAGAACTGTCAAATAAAATATCCAGAATGGAACTCGAACAGGCCAAAGCTGACTCTTTCGCCAAGAAGGATTTCAAGAGGAACCCCAACCCCCCTAACCAACAAAGACAAATAAAAAATGAATATCAAAAAATACAAGCTCCCTTAAAGAATGAAAATTTTATAGGAGCGAACGATTTTCAAGACTTCAGAGATTCGGATAATGATGTCACGAACTTCGGTGATGACTACACTCAACCATATCTGACTCGAGAAGACTATGAAAAATCTATAAACACGCAACAGCCATCGAATAAGGGTGAAGAAGGTGATCACATTGATCTCTATGAATCTCAACCAGAAACTAAGATGATAATGGTTGAGTTTCAACCAAAGTACAACCTAGGATCTAAGAGTAAGCCCACCTCAACTACTCAACCCAAGAAAATCCTTCAAAGAGGTCAAGCTTATGAGCCTCCTTCGGAAGAGACCTTATTACCCAACAAAAAAATGAAAACGGTAACCACACAAGAGTCTGAAGTGGAAAAAGTTTAAACCCAAGCACAAGGAACCGAACCAATAAATAACATTATGTCTTCAACCAGGACCATGAGTGATAAAGTGGTCCAAACAAATAAGTCAGAGAGGAAGGATTCATAAGTCTCAACCAAAGAAACAGACAAGGTGAGCGGAACTTTCATTTTTGAATATGAGATAAATAAAATTAAGATACCAATCCCTTTGGTAGAATTAGCAAAAAACCCCGTTTATCGGAAGCCGATTACCAAAGCGATGGGCGTCTCTAAGCTAGAAAGACATTATGATGTTTTAAACCTGGAAGATGACAAACCTAACATCACCTTTGGTCCCCATTTTGAAGGGGCCAAAGACACCATTGCTCCCTTTTATATCACTCTGAATGTGTATGATGAATTGCTACATAATTGCATGTTAGACTCCGGAGCCTCTCATAACGTTATACCCAAGATTATTATGGACAAGTTGGGTCTCCAAATCACCAGCCCTTATGGAGATCTATACTCTTTTGACTCAAGAAGAGTTAAATGTATGGGGATGATAAAATATCTGGTAGTTACCCTGGCGCAGGTCCCAGTTAAGAGTATCCTGATGGATTTGGTTATCACAGATATTCCCCCTAAGTATGGATTGTTGTTATCTAGGTCATGGGGAGCCAAGTTGGGGGGTTCTCTTCAATTGTACATGACGTTTGCCACAATTCTTGTGTTCGGTGGTCAGTTCACTCGATTTTACAGAGAAACAAGATTAGCATATACAGTGAGTGACCCTCAAAACCCAAACAATTTCCCTATTTACATTGCGGACCAAGATCTGGGAAATTGTATCTTGTATTTTGATGATGGTTTAGATGGTTGTCCAGAAGAAAACGATATAGAGCGAGAAGAATCAGATTACATGACAGAATATCTGTGTAACACTGGTGTCTGGAAAATGTATTTTGATGGTGCTTCATCTTCTGAAGGGACGGGTGCAGGAGTGCTTTTAGTGGCTCCCGGAGGTAAGTTTGTTGTTCCTTTTTCCTATCGACTGCAGTAGGACATAGATTACACTAACAACGTATGCGAATATGAAGCGTTGATCTTAGGATTAGAGGCTGCCAAAAAGCTAAATATAAGTAACTTGGAGGTATATGGTGATGCAGAGTTAATAGTCAAACAAATAAACCGACAGTACCTAGCCAAGCATCCCAGACTAAGAACATACATAAATTGTGCTTGGGATCTCATGGAAAACTTTTTCTCATCCGTAAATGTCCATTTTATCCCTCGCGTAGAGAATCTACATGTTGATGCATTGGCAAAGGCAGCTTCAACCTTTTCTCCTCCCACGACTTTCAAATTGAAGTATCACATTGAAATCAGATACAAACCCTCCATACTAGACAATATATGACACTGGCAGGTCTTTGAATATGACGAACAAATTAAGAAATTTCTTGCAGCAGTGGGTGAGTTCTTCGAAACTCATGCAGACCAAGAGAATCAACATGACCCAATGTGGATCATGAAAGAAGGGGAAGATCCTGAAACCTTCTGAGAAAAAATTGTGGATCATCGTATGCTGGTCCTTAAAAACAACCAGATTCCGAAAGGATTAATTCCTTTAGAAAGGCTTTTTGATCAGAACGACGTACCTCTAAAATCCACTTTGCAGCCCCAACCAGAAGAAGTGGAGGAATGTGATATAGGAACTCAAAAAGAATCCAGGATGGTAAAAATATCCAGGTTCCTCCCTCCCGAAATGAAAGTTAAGTATAAATACCTACTCAGACAGTATAAAGATGTTTTCTCCTGGTCTTACGATGAGCTAAGAATGTATGACACTTCCATAATTGATCACAAGATACCTTTGAAGCCTGGGGTCAAACCGTTTAGGCAAAATCTTAGATAGATTAACCCCATTTTGTTACCTGTGATCGAAAAATAAGTTAAGAAACTTTTAGACGCGAAAATAATCGTACCTCTGAGATACTCGGACTGGGTAGCAAACCTTGTCCCGGTCAAGAAAAAGAGTGGGTAGCAAACCTTGTCCCGGTCAAGAAAAAGAGTGGGGATTTCCGAAACTTAAATAAGTCGTCCCTCAAGGACAATTATCCGCTACCCAAAATGGACCATGTGTTAGAAAAAGTTGTTGGAGAAAACCGAATGTCTATGATAGATGGGTTCTCTGGTTATAATCAAATCACCATGAATGAACAAGACAGGGAAAAAACTGCTTTCACCACATCGTGGGGTACATTTATGTATGACAAAATGCCTTTTGGTTTGATGAATGTAGGGGCTACATTCCAACGCGCTATGGGCATCGCTTTCATAGGAGAAAGGGACAAGTTTGTAGTCATTTACCTCGATGATTTGACGTTTTTTTCTAAAACCGATGAAGAACACTTGATCCATCTTAAACAAACTTTCGAAAAATGCCGCAGGTTTGGTCTATCTTTGAACCCAAAGAAATCACATTTCGCTATGCAGGAAGGTAAGATTTTGGGCCATATCGTATCTAGGGATGGAATCAGGATTGATCCTAAGAGGATTGAAGCAATAGATACTATAAGTATTCCTAGAAATATAAAAGAGATTCAATCTTTCTTAGGAAGAATAAAATTTTTACGAAGGTTTATCCCCAATTTCGCTGAGATTGTCAAATTGATCACAGGGATGTTGAAGAAAGACAGTGGAGTAAATTGGACAACCGAGGCCAGAGCATCGTTCGCGCATATTAAAAAAGTCATAAGCGAGGCACCTGTGTTAGAAAGACCAAACTATCTGAAATATTTTCTTATCTTCTCATTTGCCTCTGAACATACTATCACCGCGGTGCTCCTACAAAAGAATGAAGAAGGATTCGAACAACCGATCGCGTTTTTTAGCAAGAACCTCAGAGACGCAGAACTAAAGTATGACATAATAGAAAAACAGGCCTACGCAATGGTAAAATCACTAAAGGCATTCAGAACTTATGTACTACATTCAAAGATAATCGTGTACGTGCCTACCAGTTCTGTGAAAGATATATTGGTACAGCCAGACAGTGAATGAAAAAGAGGGCGATGGCTCACTAAAATCTAAGAATTCGATCTGGAAGTTAAACCAACCAAATTGATAAAAGGGAAAGGCTTGGCCAAACTCTTAGCGGAGTCAAATTTCAGAGCCCTTGATATCAATTGCCTGTAGGAAAGCGACGAAGACATAGACCTAAATGAGCTGGATGAAGAAACAAGTCCAAACCAGATTGAAGAGAAGTTCTTATCATCGGGCTGGTACAGAGACATAGTGTCTTACTTGCTGAACCTAAAATGCCCAAATGAACTATCACCATCTAAATGCATAACTTTAAAACTCCATGCAGTTAAATATTGTATAGCCAAAAGTCAACTATATTGGAAAGATCCACTCGGGTTCCTGCTAGTCTGTTTAGTTGAATCGGAAACTCAGCAGGTTATAGACGAATTTCATAAGGGAGTTTGTGGGGGGAATCACGCGTGGAGAGCCACATCTTACAAGATCTTGAGGGTTGGGTACTACTGGACGAAACGTTTTTTGAATGACAATGCCAAAGTGTGTGCCTGCAACCCTTGTCAACTATTCGTAGGTAAACATAAGCTCCCTGCACTGCCCCTAGTTCCAGTCAAAGCCGAAGCCCCATTTCAACAATGGGGTCTAGACTTCATAGGCAAGATTAATCCCCATTCCAGTGCTCAACATAAGTGGATATTAATAGCCATAGATTATTTTACTAAGTGGGTGGAATCCATTCCAACCAAGAGGGCAACAGACTCGGTGGTAATCAATTTCTTGGAAGACAATATTTTGTCAAGATTCGGTTGTCCCCGAAAGATAGTTACTGACAATGCCCAAGCCTTTAAATATATGGCTATGATCAACTTCTGTCAAAGGTATAACATCGTTCTTGGCCATTCCATAGCATATTACCCCTAGGGGAACGGATTGGCTGAATCATCTAACAAGATCCTGGTAAACATAATCAAGAAAGTATTGGATGAAAATAAAAGGTCTTGGCATGTACACTTAAAATACGCATTGTGGGCAAACCGCATAATCACTAAAAGGTCTATCGGTATTTTGCCTTTTCAAATGGTCTATGGGACAGATGTTGTTCTACCTATAAACCTAGCGCTACCAGTGATGAAGTTATGGCAGGATCAAAACGAAAAACCCAATCATGTAACCAGGAGAATTAATCTGTTGATTGAGGTTCAACAACATAGAGTTGAAGTTGATGAAAAGATGCAGAAGTACCAAGATGATATGAAAGCATTGTTCGATCGCAAGGCAAAGGATAGGGAATTCCTCCCAGGAGATTTAGTGTTAAGATGGGATGCAAGAAAGGAAGAAGCCACGAAGCATAGTAAATTTGACCACCTCTGGTATGGACCATTCAGGGTCTTGGCCCCGGAAGGAAAAAAATCCTTCCTACTGGAAAACATAGACGGAGAAGTCCTCAATGCCCCTGTCAATGGGCGGTATCTAAAGCATTACATGATGTAACAGTCGCCAAATAATATATATATATATATATATATATATATATATATATATTATATATATTTTGTACATACATGTAGTTTCATTTACCATTGCTTTTTGATTTTCTGTTTTTCTATTCATAAACTTTCGACACATTTCGAATAAGATTCGTATTTGCTTTTTACAAGATTCCAGCTGCATACGAAACAAGAAGGAAAAGTAATCTGAAGGTCGGTGTCAGAAATAAATCGGCATAAACAGGTGATACCTAAAGTAGTTTCATATTGCTCAAAGAAAGTGGAATGAAAAGGTAAAGATGAGATTTCTCAAAAGACATGTTATTAAAGACTGTTAAAGAAAATCGAGGTAACGCCATTCAAACCGCAATATCAACCGAACTGATAGATAACAGAGTTGTTTCTTGGTTTGATAATCTTTGAAAAAATTAAAACAATTTAAACGATTCACTCAATCTAAAAACAGTCAGTCAAAGCAAATTATCCCTGAAATTATCTACAAGAGTCAGTCTTGAATTGTTTGACCTCTATACTTTCAGTCAGTAAGTCGCTACCTGGCATCCTTTCTATCTTCGGGTTTAACTTTTAACAAGTCACCATCTTTCCGTTTCATTTACGAAGGGATAAAAGTTTTTCGTTTCAACCTCGTGAGTTTCAAAACAGATTGTGGAAAGAAAGCAGGTATTCACAACTACTCGATCCCCTACTAAGCGAAGGAACGTTTAGAGTGATCCTAACTTTCCTAGGTTTTTCAATGGCATCGGAGGATTAAAGGTTGCTCAAATGGGATGCACTTAAGAAGTTATTTTCCTTTTTCTCCCTAAGAACGAAGATGTTGTGAAGATCAAGGGAAGGTTGGTACCGAGTAATCAAAGTAAGCTGACAGACCTATAATGCAAAATATTACACAGATATCAGCCCTGATACAAACTGATTGCCCCCATCTTCGCGCTCTAAAAAATAAATTATAAGACAGGTGGTGAAAGGAAATTCAGAAATGATTGCCCCCACCTAGTCCAAGAGACGATGAAAGGAAATTCAGAAAAGATTGTCCTCGTCTCAGCATTTAAATGCATAAATATATTCCGAAGTGGTGAAAGGAAATTTAGTAAAAGGGGCCAGATAAATTCACAGGGGTACTGAACAGGCTCGCTGGCAATGAAGCAATGTTTGAGATATCTGTAAGGCTATTATACATGAATATCACTCTACTCTGGTAACCAATGCTTTTTAAAACCTGATCCACATCCCAAATTCATACGGGACTCCCCAACTAAAAACATATAATCTTATTCTTCTGATGCAAGCCGAGAGTCGCAAGATCTGTTGGGTCTCCTAGGACTATTTCAATTGTCTTAAAACATACCTGAATTTAGTAGCGGGAAAGGGAAAATTGTGAAAGGGACTACAGCTATGTTTAAAAAGAGTATCTGATTTTGAAAAAACTTTTCAAGGTAAAGAACGGAGTCTTTTTCCCCCTTCGATCCTCTTTTCTCGGGAACCTTTTCTCCTGATTGAGCTTTTCAATCCATTTACCCAATATTGGCATGTGGTCTACTATTCTTCCCGCCTCACAGGAAGGCGGGATCCCTAGTTGGAGCCTATGTTGGAGCCGCCCTTGTTTTTCTAGCCCGACACAAATTTCATCTTTATTACTTTAAATATAAAAAATGGTTTTCATTTTTCCCTCTGAGATATCGAAATCTCTAAAGCTTTATCACGCGAGCAACGATGATTATTCTACTCTCGAAGCAAGTCCTACCTTTCGTAAAAATGTTTCCTCTTTTTGTTCTACTTCGGGATCTCGCAGGTCGGATACTATAACTCATGTAATTCACATGTCCCAAGTCACGAAACGGAAAAATCATTTTAACTTTTCACTCAAGACAGTAACGAAGCTAAATTTTTCCCTAACTCATGATTAAGCGTCATCGGGGTTTCGCGCCTCGGTGGTCGCCAAACCCAAAATTTTATTGTCACAGACCCGATAGCCGAGAACACGAGGTCCTTTTTGAATAACCCATGTCAAGGATTAAAGGCAAAAGCTAACCGTGGTAAAAGTTTTTCTCGGCGTTTTACCACTCGGTGCTATCTTTTTCGAAAGTTACACCGTCTAAACCCCTACTCGCGAAATCACGATGCAGTTATAACGTGATTAATTAATCACTTAAATCTAAGATTATCTTCCCTTTAATTAAGTCATGTTATCGCGATCTCGCGGTTTCGCAGCTCGGCATGTAAATCTCCCATAAACTTATCTTCGAAGCTCCGAGTTGCGATATGGAGAAAGTAATAAATATAAAATTAATCGAGCCCCAAATCACGATTACCTTTTATTAACCAAAGTCAATCTTCGCAGTCTCGGGTGTTAGAGACTCAAAATGTTAAAGAAAAATCCACGATATAACGAGTACCGAAATATTGATTAACGTTGGCAAGATTGGATTAATTAAGCTAAATCAAGACATATCCCGCGTTTCGATGCTTGCATGATTCACGAGGAATCCTTTTCTCCCCATACGCCAACTGACTTTTAAACTGCCAAAATTTATGACATTAATGAGGAAATAGGGTAAATCTATGAATATAAGATCAAATTTTTACGACAAAAATTTATTTCTAAATATGATTTGACAGACTTATTCTGAAAGGTACTGAGTTTTCAAATATATATGAGAGTTGTGGTTCATTATAACAAACACATTTCATATTACGCAGAGCACATTATATCCGAGTAAACTGACTTCTGTATGTATACGCAGTTCTATCGCAGAAGAGCTAAAACGCAAGCTTCAGCCATGGATCCGCGGAAAGCATCGAAAGCAAATGTAGAGGTTTCGGGACAAGGCTCAGACAATGTCTCTGATACTTCGCCCGGAAGTATCAACTCGGTCTCGAACTGGTCATATGTTTCAGATATTCTGCAAGCAGAATTGGTGGATTATTCCGATGACTCCGACGACAACGAAAGAGATGATATAACCACCAAGTACAAAATAGTCGTCCAATCCGGAATGCACAGAGTAGCAGCCAGGCCGCGGTTGCTTCCATATTATGATATGGTCCGATGGGCATTGGACCATGTGGACATACCTACCAGAACTATCATGAACGAACAGAGAGTCACTATCGGGACTTTCAGGCCAGAGCATCTGCAAACCATGTATAAGTTGCCCACAACGTCCGACCACACATATGGCGTTGAATTCTTGGAGGAGTTCAAGGAGAAGGAATGCGTACAGTATGATAAAACCATGTCCAGTTTGATAAAGGATTGAGTTTCAAACACCGTGAAGTTCAGAGTTGATACCCATGGCGTATATTCAATCGTTTCGTTAGAACCGCAATACAAATATGTGGCCATGATGACCTGTCGGTTATATGGGAAAAAGGACACCTCACATTTTTTCCTTTTGTGGGTGCCTCTAATGTTTCGGGTCGCCGAAGGAAGCTCCTTTGACTGGGCAAAGATACTTTCCGATAGCTTGACTAGTCGGGTCACAGAGTATCGGGAGCAGAAGGAGAATGGGAAGGCGTCGTCATTCTTCATGTTTGCATACATTATGGACGCAATTTTTTCTATGACACCATTTCCATTAATGAGTTGGAGTTGGACCCGGCCGAAGATGAACCCATACATGTATATGCAAAATTATGGGAAAACAAAGCGGAAAATTTTGCTTATGAAATTTTTAACTGGGTAATGGTGCCCTTGCATGTCGCCATTTTTGGTCACCGGCCACCCCGGATCTCGGACAACATAGTGACAAATCTAAGTAGCATAGCAGACTGGTACGTAGAAGCAAAATTTTCATAACTCAGAGTTTTCGGGGCTTATGTTCCCCTCCATGCGCTGCCATTATTCATTCCCGACAAGTTGGCTTGTCGCGAGGTTTCCCGGCGAACAGTAATTGGCGGTGTAAGCAAAGAACTTAAAGGGTACTCGAAGAAGGTATGGTCGTCTTTTCCTGTTCGTTTGAATTCTTATTCTTTATTATATTTTGGGCATGCCAAAGCTAAGGCGGCAGCCCTGGAAGACCTAAATTTGATCTCCATTGAATCCAAGAAACACGATCCACAGAGGGTCATGAGCAATCATTTGGCCAATCGCGGGCTCAAGAGATTTGAGCATGAGAATTCACCCTCGGATGACATTTTTCGAGGAGCAAGGTCCTATGAGGAGATTCTAGCATGGATACAATCCTTGGCACCCGAGGAAAGAGCCGATGTTCTGAAGTTCCAGGAACATCGACGTAATTTTCTTCCCATTGTGTTGAGAGGTGAGGGTCCAGGTATTTTGGAGATGAAACAGAAGGATGCCGAAGGTTCTAAGGATGCAACTCCCGACCAAGGAAAACACCAGGACAAGGGGGAACAAACGAAGAATCTGGAAGCAGAGAAAAAGACTCCAGACCTTCCAAAGAAACAGAATCCGGAGACAGAGATAAAGACTCTAGAACAACCGAAGAAGCAGAGTCCAGTCGATACTCCGGGAAAATTGGCGAAGCGGATCGGAGAACCCATCACGTCAGTTAGCCCCTTGTAGTCGACGCAGGGAAATATCAATGCAGGATGGATATTCAATGAAGAGTTGAGGCCCATAAGAGTATAATAACTCCCTCCGAATGAGTTTTTCTTCGATAAAAAGAGAAAGGCAGTAGTGAAAATGGAATTCTATCAAGAAGGAGAGTCGACTGCCAAGAAATATAAAGTCATAACTGATGGAAAGGACAAGAAAAATGAGCAGTTCGCTACTGAAATAGAAGGGACACTAGGAGCATATGCCTCGTCTAATCAATTCTCAGTCGGGCTCTTAAAGAATCAACTTAAAATAAAACATCGCCTAATTAGGAATCTTGAAGCCAGACTGGCCACAACAACAGAGACTGCTAAAGACCAAGCGAGCGTGGGAATAGAGCAGGCCAGATTGGCCGATAAAAATGAGATAGAGATGCTAAAAACTAAGCTCGAGCAAGCATAGCTGGTGGTTCGGGATGGTCGGATGCAAACAAGCCAGCAAAGGGATTTGATCGAACAGCTGCAGGCTAGAGTGGAGACCGCCGAGAGCAGAATGATAAATGTCAGGATGTTTAAATCCCAGACGATCGAGCTTCGGAGCAGAGTCTCTGTGGCACAGAGAAATTTTCTCACCAAGATAGAAGAGATCCGAGAAATCTGTTTGCTGGTAAATCAGGTTTCGAAGAACTTATCTGCCAGAGAAAGGGATGCCGGAGCATCTCGGGTCACCTTCCAAGAGGATGTGATAGCCACAAACAATAGAGTTTCGGCAGGTACTCCCAGGTTCACCATTTCAGAGCAAACCAGAGGAAACATTATATCAAAGGAATGGGAGCATAACATCGTCGAAGGCAAGCAACAAGCCCAAAAGATAACCAATTCCTTAGAGGAGGCTTTTAATTCTATAGACGGCGAGCTGCTGGGCATTAACAGCGGAGGCGATGCCGAGACGTTGATGCAAATGAATGTGGAAAAGATCTCGCTTTATCTGAAGGCAAAAGAAGAAAGAGATTCAACCGATATTTCTCAGATGACTATGGTAGACATAGTCCAAGTAGATAAATGCATGATTAAACCCAGCGTGCAATTATGCACCATCGACATCATAGATGGATAGCTGGAAGATAGGTTGCAGCAGTTAGCCCGAGAATGTTACTTCGTTGAAGCCATCTGTCAAGCAGAACTGTCGTGGCTAATATCTCAGCTGGTTGAAAGATGTGTCGCTTGTACCGAGCCCGAGCGACAACAAACGTCTGGCACCAAGTGAAGACAGAGAAGGAGAAATGGAGAGATTTCTCTCCTCCCTGTCATAACCAAATTTTTTTGACTATTGAGATTATATCTTACTTGTAAAATTGTATAAATATACCACAGAAAGAAATAAATAGGGTTGGACCTTTTTGTGTCGATTGTAACAGAGTTTTTTTCATTTGAGAGTTAATACAAGCAAATCTGAAGATTCTCAATTCCGTCACGACTGTGTTACAAGTTTGTTTCCTTGTATTTCATATTTCGTTTCATTTCATATTCCTAATTGATGTTCTTCATTATAATTTAGTACGAACACTACTATAGCAAATGAATTTTGGTTTTCTCTAATTGTTTACTGTTTTTCCTCTGGACTAGCTATCAGCGGGTGTAAGACCAGTCTGCATTTTCATAACTCTACACATATTCTCTGCTACATCGGTTATTTCCTTACAATTTTCCTCTTATGTTTATACGTGAGATTTTCCTCTGATAGGAGCCTTACACTATAGACAGCTAAATGTTTTTCTCCCACCTCATACCTTTTATTAAAATATAATACAGTTACGGGAAAGAGCCTTTGATTTGCATCCATATTTTATTCCTAAAACCATAAATTCTCTTTTATACGACCAAATTGAGACAACATTTAATCTCTCTCTGAAGTTTTTCCCACTTTTACTATTCATCCATGACTGTCCCTATACCAACACAGCCTAATATCGAACCCGGACTATCGAACCAAATGCATATTGCCTTAAACCTTTTCGACACAATTATTAAAACGGCTACTAACCGGGTTGAACTTGAACATTCATGGGTAGCCATTAAACAAGATATAACTATCCAGGAACAGTTGGAAGCTAGACAACGCCAATGTAGAAATCTTCCCTAGTTTCCTTTGCCGGAGGTTGACGTTTCTCTCTTCTCCATCTTTTACACACTTTCGGATGCCTTGACACTGTACTTCTAAGCCTTAAGTACAGACTCAGGAACAACACCAGGGTCTAGTAGATGATGTCCAGGTGTCATTGGAGATGGCAGGTCACATGGAAGACCAGAGAAGAACAAGTGGCAAAGAACAGTACTGACATGTTAGAGGAATCAGAAGCTGGATCATGGAGCGCTTTCTTGCTAATTATTGTAATCGGTTTCAAACCAAAACTGTCATTTGTAATCATTGTAATCAGTTTCAAAAACTGAAACGTTTCATTTCAATCACTGTAATCGGTTTCAAATTGAAGGAGCTCAACTTGTGTAAATATTCAGAGTTCCAAATTTATTAGGGATTGGAAGAAGTGCAAGGGAAGGATTTTATCTATTTGTAACTTAAATGTAATTTTCTGAAGTTGAATTGAATACACATGCACAAGTCTTGAAGTTTTCATGAAAATATTCTAATGGTGGTGATTTGAGTTTTGTCTCCTCTCTTTGCATGTATTTCCAGTATTTATGATTTCATTTTCACTTTCTTCTATTTAAATTGGATCATCAAAGGCGCATAATTCATCTTTTGATGCTCTCGACTGAAGCAATTTAAACTGTGTTAAGTTCTTCCTAACTAATTCAGAATTCATTTATTTAATGCTCTAATGCAGTTATATGTTTTCTTTTTCTTCCTACACTCTGCAAATTTACAAATTATCGCCTCATTTAGCCTTTATCCTCTGGAGAGTTCTATTGACCAGTCAGTGCTTCCATTCATTTCAAAAGTTTGACTCCATATCCCTAAGTGTCCCTTCCCTTACTTGCCAGCAAAATTATAAAAAACCCCACAAAACAACAAAACCTAGCCATTGAATTGTTAAAGAAAACTCATTATTAAAGACCAAGTGACATAAGAGAGCCCTTTCTGATCTGAGCAGGCTAGTACCCATCTATAAAGTTGGTTTGTAAGTTACATATGTCGTTTATTTATCAGTCGAACAAATTTACAAAGTGTTAACACACATGTCAAGACAAATGGGTTTTTAGGAAGAACCTTGTAATAGTTTATGAGTGTCATGTGTCATGCCAGGTGGTAGGGCCACAAGTGAGGACATGTGGTAACCAGCATGTACAAAGGTGGACATGTGTTAATTTTCAATTCATAGGATAGCCCAAGTACAAGCCTTGTCATTTTTGTACCTGAGGATAGGGGTCTTACTCCTTATCATTGGATCTCCAATGAAGAGATCCTGACCATTCATCATAGGTTGTTATTCGAAGTGAGTTACAGAGACATATTCTGATTGAGGAGCTCTGATAGGTGATCCATACAATCGGCCTATCAAGATAAAAGGAGATATGAGATGCAATCACAATCGTTGATTCACCAAGATCAAATGAGCTCCGAGATAATATTTGGTTCGTTCGTTGAAGTTTGAAAGGCTGGAAAGGTCGTGTGTAGACCAAAATTGTCGATGATGATATAGGCATCAGCAACACGATGAGAGCCATTGATTTGTTGTTGGGCGAGAGAGATATCCACCATCAATTTCCTCGAGATTCGTCTGAGAGAGGTGGACTTCACAATGATGTGAGGGTGCCAACATGGAAGCCAGTATGGCTTAGTGACAAATGTCACTACATAATTGGTCAATGAAGCAAAGTGGGTCTCGTTAGATCAGGAATCCCTCTGGGCCTTGTTTTATTTAGGGACATTGGATCTATAGGCCAGTGAATTTGGACCATTGATCTAGGAGTAATTTCATCGGGGTTCAAATAGGACCTGTTGGGAGTTGTTAAGAAACACCAATGATGACGAAAGGAGAAGTGATTTGGACCATCATTCGAAGTGGGATGAATACAAGGTATGAACCATTTATTTGTCATGGGTCCCGTCATAAGCTTTAGAGGTGAGAAGTGTACGACTAATTAACCGTGGCATAGGTTAGTATCGTGAACACAATTAGATTCATCGGATTCTTGGACTTAGGACCATATATCTAGTCATTGATAGATCCTGATTGCTTGTCGATTGATGGAAACAAGAAGATGAAAGAGTAGGCATTAAATGACGTGTACTTTAAAATATCCAAATCACTTAGGTTCATTGGATGATCGATGCGAGGACCTTTGGATCTAGGATAGGCCTGATTAATGGATATTTGTCAAAACTTTTGGTTGGGGTCTTTGCAACCCATGGGAGTAAAATCTTGATGATGATGATGTGAGGTTCTGTGGGATCAGAACCATGGATCGATGAACTATTTTGCAAGAACCATGTCGGAGCCACAATGGTGGCATGGAAGATGACACATGGGATAGGCAGGCATGGGGTAGTGAAGTGGCACTTGGCCAATGAGGACCAAGATCTTTGGAAGTCCATAAGTTTTGACTCTGAGATGAGATATGGGCATAATTAAATTCATTGGAAATATCTTGATGAGGAGGAGACATTGGTTCCCTTAATAATAGGCCTCAAGATGGTTAAGGAAAAGTGAAATTTACTAACTCATTCCATTAAAAGGTACTTAGGGGTTGGGTGTCTTATACCAATCTATGATGTCCATTGATCTAAGGCTCTTCAATCCCTACACCAATATGATCCAGTAATGTACAATTTGGAAGTGGCCCTTTGATCTCTCTTGAAACCCTCACAATCCTGATATGGAGAACTGCAACAACCCTTGATTTGTAGATATTCTTGTGGGACGACTATTGGACATCTAGCAGGGCATCACGAGACAACTCGTACTCAACCCACAAGGATATATCTTGTCACAGTTATGTGAAACCATCCTGGCACCTGGAGATATGATGATTTACCTCCTCCAAAAAAATGTCGCAAATCCCATGTGCAAGCCAATATGCCTCCAAACTCTCTCTAGAATGAAACCAAACACCACAATGAACTCAAATGAGGACTTTGAATGAAACTTCCACTTTGTCTAGCTAGGGTGGATATTGCACCACCAAAACTAAAATGAAATGGAATGGTTTTTCCAAACTCTAACAAAACTTTGGCTCAAAGAGAACTTCAACAAGAAATAAAATCATAATTCCAAAGAGAAGGGTTACCCCTCTATTTATCCTTCCTCCGGACCTTCTAGATCTTTCCTCGTTTTTTTCCAAATCAAACTCTCACTTTATTTTCCCTCCAATTTCATTTAAATATAATTATTATTTTTATTTAATGTCACTTTAGGATTTATCGTTCTAGTGACAACAAATAAATCTCCTTGAATCCCTTTCATTTTTTGACTATATCCTATAGGAGTTGTATAGGATATTGATTCATCCTTCGTCATGATCAATTGGAAGGGGACATTACAGGTTGGTTTATTTGATGATATCATGGGAGCCCATAAACATGAAGGAGAACATTACAAGTAAAATATTATGGGATGGGGACACCTCAATCTAATACTTATGCCATAAATTCATATGCCTTGTATTGGAGTTGTGATGTTGAAGTCTCGAAGAATGGATAAAGTGGTGTTCATTGGTGGTGTTGTGGGATTGGACTTGAATGCTTGGGGCTTGTACCTGGTAGTTGTAGAAGGAGTTGAGTTCATCCTTTTGATATTCCTGGTGTACGTGAGCACTGATCCAGATGCCTGCTTGGGTAGATGAGGTATTCAGCCTTAGGGCTCTGGAAAGACTAGTAGGATTTTAGTCTGGTTCTGAAAGTCGAGAAGGACAACTAGAGAGTACTCGCACTTACCCTGTGTTATGATGTAGACTTTCGATTCTTGTTGTGGTCACTTAGGTGGACTTATACTAGTCAAGAAAAGGGTATTGTGGAGGATAGAAGAGCTAACAAAGCATGTTGTGGAAGATATGATGAACTAATTATAAAATTATAAGTAACATATTCAAGTTAACTTTGAGACGAAGTTCTTTGAAGGAGGGGAGTATGTCATGCCCCATATTATTATTATTATTATTCAATTAAATAATAATAATAATAATAATAAGGAAGAGTAATCATTATACAAAAGGGGTCGTCCCAATATTATTATTAAATACATAAATAAATGAATAATTTTTATTATTATCTTAAGGGGTTCATCCCCAAATTATTATGATTGTTAAATAAATAAATAATAATGAGAAAGCATAATAATTACTTTAAAACAAATAATTTGGGTAATAAAATGATATGGATTTATGAGCGGAATGAAATAAATAAAAGACTGAATACAATAACACACAGATACAAAGAACAAGAACAAATATCCAGTGAACAATAACTTCTATTGAATAAATAAAATAGGTTGAAACTGTAAAATTATACAATTGAAAAAAACTTGCTTGAATGGTGGTAGTTATCTCTGAGAATAGATGTGGTTGCTACGTGCATCATTCTTAGAAGAATGATTACAATAAGTCTCTAGAGGCCTTTTTAACATTACTCATGAATTCAAAAACCTTAGACATTCAAAAACCTAACCCTAGTAGATGAAATGCCAAAATTTATGTGGGGCCCGATGGGTAAGTTGGTACCTCAACTTCCCGGGGTCATAACTTTTGAATATGACCTTCATTTTAGGTGTGTGATAGCCTGTTGGAAAGGTATTTTCAAGAAATATACATTATGTCATCAAACTTTGAATTTATTTATAATTTGATTGTGGAAAGACAGAAAAACATTGTTTAGGGCCCCAAAACGGCCTTGGAAGTACATAAAGATGTACTAACATGAAAAGTTCTAAAATAAGCTAGTTGGATTAAGTGTGCGACCACTAATATCCACCTGGAAGATGTGTAGGGATTCAGACAACCCCATAAGTGTAGAACCCACAATTACAAAGAATTACAAAAGAACATATTGAACTAAAAACTATCAAGAGTATCCAGTTGGAATAGGTGGGTGGCCACCAATATCCACCTATATCAATCCTACCCTTTAGGAAGAAATGGTCTCCATTGCATTGAGTTCCCCCATCAAATGAGGAAATTTCTGCTGAATTTAGCTTTGGCTGAACTACTTTCCTTGGTGCATGAGCTACCCTACCTTGACAACACGATAAAGATGGATCGTCTGCTGGTGAGTTCCCTTGACCTTTGTGTCCACTATATGATCAGTGGATTCCTATTCCATGTAGTCAGGGTTGAGCTATATTGGTGTCAATTGTTCTCTGATCTATGAGCTGTCCAATAATGGTGGAAAATATGGTCGAAGGAGTTCCACATTGAACACTGAGTGCAATCCAAGGAAGGGGGGAGTGTTGATCTCAAAATAATTGTCACCCACAACCTTGGTTATAGTGTAAGGCCCATATCGAAGTGGAAGAAGCTTCCAATGGGGCCATGTAAGGTGTTCTTTCTATAAATGTAACTAGACCTTGTCTCACACCTAAAACGTGTACGGTACCTGGTGTTCATCATGACGATGCTTGTAGTTAGCATTGGATTTTTGTGAAATATCATGGACCTATTGGTGGATGTGTTGAATTCGCTCAATGAATCCAGTGGCTTTGTTGGCCTCAAAATGAACATGGGAAGAATTTGTCTATGTGGTTGCAAGAGGCAGTGCAACATCAATGGGACCCAATGGTTGGAATCCTAGCCCCACCTGAAAGGGGATATGGTTGGTGGAGCTATGGAGAGCCTTGTTGTAGTTGTGATGAACATAGGGAAGAGTCTCATCCCATGTCTGCATATTCTTAGAGTTATACATGCACAGGATGTGCACGATAATCTGATTGACGACCTCTATTTGGCCATCGGTTTGAGGGTGAAAGGGAGTGGATTTCATGAACTTGGTTTCCAACAGTGACCATAGACGCAATCAATATGTGTTGAGGAAAATTTTGTCCTGATCAAAGATGATGGTATGTGGTATCCCAAAATGGACCCACACTTGTTTGAAGAATATATCAGCAGTATCTATCGTTGTGATGCTCTTCTTGCAGGATGTGAGAATGGCCATCTTCGAAAAATGATCAATTGCCACAAATACAAAATCATTTCCTTGCATGGTGGATGGAAGGCCAAGTGTTAGTCCCTTAAGTTGCACTTGACTATGAGAGGGAAAGCTATGGCATCATCAAGTTATTGCAATGGTATTTTAAGGGTTTTATGAATTGATTTTTTTAGGATGGTTGAAAGTTGGTTCAAGGGTTCAAGGTAAACAAAGAACTCAAAATAAAGCCAGAAGATATCCCACTGATTTAGTAAAAGGTAGTCACATTAATGGATCAGAAAAATAAGGAAAATAAAGAAAGGAAATATGAGAGCATTCAATTTGTCAACCCCATATAGATTTCTTATTTCAAAATATAATTTAGAAACAAGAACATGTACTTGAAGGAAAAACTTGATAATAAACAATAACAGTAAAGTGTTAATTGTGTTACTTAAGATCAAGAAATCAATGCATTTCAAAAGAAAAATGACTTCAATTAAGAAAAGAAATAGAATATGAAATGAAAAAAAATTTGACCATCAACATGCCTTTTCCATTTAGTATCAATGTGGAATAAAATTGTCTTACAATGAAATTCAAAAAAGGTCCCTAAAATCCCAACTTGTCGACCCTCATACGATCTTCCTTATGTTTATTTAAAGTACACAAAGTATTACTATAGATCCTATTTTCTAGTATTCAATTTGTAATAGGATCTAGTCAATGCCTATCTTCTAGGAGAATCTGCTCAAATGAGCACTTATAATGCCAATATAGTAGAAATCTCAACAACTAACCCAAAATATATTTTAAAACAACTTGGAAAATCCCACAAAATTTGGAACCATATCTTACTGAGTTGTTCCATTCGAAATAACAAAATTTCATTTGATCCAAATATAGAAATTGAATTGTTCATCTCTTAATGCCTGAGTAATAGCATCAAAACATTCAAAACTACAGGAAAGAGATTCATAAACCATCATGGTATAATGAATGCACTGGCTTTGGTGTCTCTCTACTTCATTTTGGTTGTTAGCAAAATATTGTGCCAATATAACCTGAAATTGGATTCTCACAACTCCTTAAGCATGGATTTTTGTTATTTTCTTTTCTTTTTAAAATCCTGTATCTTATCTTGCTATCTAGCATTCCATTGCTCCACCAGAGATTTCTCTTTATTTAATTGTTTTTCCATACCCTGTAGCTCCTTAATATTGTCTTTTTCATTTCTAACTTTAACCTTAAACTATGGATATTCCTCTACAGGTGTAGGTAGATTCAGGTCTATAGAAGCTTGATGTTTTCTTAATTTGATCCTATATCTTGAAGATAATCCATAGCTATGATATTCATCTTCAGTTCTATCAGAATCCCTGGTCTCTCGAAGGTCTGGAATATGATCTGGTTCTGCAAAAGGATCATCTTTGTCATAAGAAACTACACATGTACCTCTAAACACAGATTCAGATTTTGAAGTTGATCTAGTGGTTGCTCTTGTCACAGGTATCCTGGAGTATTGAGAAACCTATTTTCCCTTTTCTTCTCTCTCCCTCAAGTTTTCATATTCTTTCTCAGTCTTGTGAAAATAAGGTGTCTCTTCCTATTTCTTGATGCCTATCTTGGAATATTCTGAATTATCCTCTATAATGATAAGATTCTCCTTTTTAATGGATGGATCAAACATGGACTTTGAATTTAATGTAAATTTATTGACATATCTGGTGGAGTTTCTCCTATGGCACTTACGCATAGGTGTTGGATTTTTGTTCTATTTGTTTCCCTTTGCACTCTTCTTACTTGTATATTTTTGTTTCTTCTTTACTGGGAACTAAATTGGGTTCATAGTATAATTCTCATCCTCATCAATTTCCATATTTATATTTGGATTAAGAAATATGTCAATTTCTTCGTATGGTTTATATTTCTTACCTCGACTAGTGGTAGCAATTGAATGTTCAGACACCAGAATCAGTAATTTCCCAACTATAGCTTCAAAGCCATCAAAATTATGTGTGAAGACCATTGAAATATGTTCATCGTGACCCTGGAAGATTGTGAAAAAGTCAAACCAACCCGCATCTTTGAATCTCTGCGCCATTTGAGGGTATGCTTTGAGTAATTATGTGCCCTTAGGTTCTAGTCTGATAATATGGCCGCTCTTCTTCGGTGCCATGCTACTGATATGGTCCTATAAACAAATCTGAGAGAATTGATGATTTGAATTCTTAGTTCCCATGGGATGTTAAGAACTAAAAATCACTTCTTCCTTCAATTTGATCCCTGCATAAAATAGCTGAAAAACTAAAATGGAAGGTGATGGTTTTGTTAATGATATTCAAATATGTTTGATTTGATGCAGGTATAGAAGGTACAACTCAATCCCTCATATATAGTTGTTATAATTGCAGTATCAACCTGTGAAAATATCGTGGAGAGGAATGTAGATCCTCTTATAATCGTGATTTGAGAAATTATGACGCGATCATGGTAGGTTGGCGCATGTAAAAATATGATTATTCCTAGCGCTACAAGAATAGCGCTATTCCTGTAGCGCCATTTGTGACTTGGAAAAAATTTGAAAATTCAAAAATGATGTGACAAGATTTATCATATCAAATACTAAACCTTTAAGAACTTCAAAAATGATTTAAAAGTGCAATAAAAATGGAAAAATGACCATTTAAAACAAGAGGTAAAAATCAAGTTTAGGCAACAAATTATAAGCAGGGAGGATCAAGGATTAGGGACACTCACTTAATCAAAAACAAATTTAGAGACTAACATTGGTTCCTTCTGGGGGTAAAGTTTCATGAGGAAACTTTAAGATCTGCAGACCAATGCCTTTATATCCTTCTGATTCTCTGATTTCCATGTTCTTTCACCCTTTATTGAAAACACAAACTGTAATGAAACAATTCCATTGGGTATATGGAGTCTTTATTTGAGTTCAAAAGAAAACCTATTGTACAGACTGGAAATTTTTGATAAATCTTAAAGAAAGTAATTTTTCAGGAATATCTCATTTACTGGGCCTCCAAAAATTCCAGTGTCATCCAAATTATGTAAGAGAAAAGTATTGTTATTCATGACCTTGGATATTTTGAAAGGACCATACCATAAGTTATCAAACTTACCATGTTTATCTTTTTCCTCTCTTCTAGCTTCCCATATCAATACAAAATCCCCTCTTTGAAGATATATTTCTTGGTTCCCTTATCAAACGTAGATTTGACTTTTCTCTGATGAACAATAGCTTTCTGATCCATCTTTTCTCTAGCTTGTTGAACCTCTATCATTTGAAAAACTCTCCTTTGAATATCATTGGGTTCTTCTAACTCCTCTTGCAGAAATTTACGAACAAGTAAACCCAATTGAGTTGGAAAAATAGCCTCTGTTCCATACACCATTTGGAAAGGGGAAGTTCCAATAGATTTTTTATTTCTGATCCAATCAACCCATAGGGAAAATTTTAACTTGGAATCCCTTGACCTTTTGTTTTTTGCAAGTAGTTTTTTTATAATACTTATGAGGATTTTATTGGATGATTTTGCTAACCCATTTCCTTGGGGATAGTAAGGAGTGGAGTGGACCAATTTGATGTTATATTTATTGCAAAAATCAATCATGGAGTTTGATTTGAAAGATTAAGCATTGTCAATAACTAGCTTCTTAGGACAACCAAATCTAGAAAAAATATGCCCTTCAAGAAATTCCATGATTACCTTGTTTGTTTCATTCTGAGTTGGAATTGCTTCAATAAAATTAGTAAAGTAATCAGTGGTTGTAGGTATCCACTTATGTCATCCAAAAGATGAAGGATTGATTTTCCTGATGAATTCTAAGCCCCACTGTTGAAATGGTCCATGAGCAATAATGGGTTTTAAAGGAAGAGACATAAATTTATGCTTTCCTGCAAACTTTTCACATGGTTCACATGCCCTGACCTGAGCAAAAATTTCTGAAAATAGTACTAGACCATAGTATCCTGCTCTTAGAATCTTTAAAGCATTAGCCTTCCAATGATGATGACCTCCACAAATGCCATGATGTAAATCACAAAAAAATTGTTTTTCCTCTTCTTCATTAACACACCTCAACAAAATCCCATTAGGATCTTTCAAAAGAAAATTTGATCAATAATGCAATATTTCACTAATTTCAATTTAAGTGATTTGAACTTTGATTTATCCAATTCAGGAGGAGACTGGAGATTTAGCAAAAAAAAACACAATAGTTTTGTACCATGGTGAAGAAAAGCATTTGATGTTTACCTGTGAGATAATTTCAATCTGAAATGAGGAATTTTGTGATTTGCTTGAGAAATGATACAATCCAATTACATTGCAATTTGACTCTGTCATTAATTTGGCAAGGCCGTGTCCTTTTATTAACTGGGTAGGATTTATAGTCAGATTATATTCTAGAATTTTCGTTATCCATTTTTCTCTCTTTCCTTCACAATCAGGTTGAACGAAAATTTCTTTAACTACACTATTTGGAACATATGCAGTGATCTTAGATTGTAGAACATATACCCTAAAAGACTTTAAAGCCCTCACCAGAGCATATGCATGTTTCTCCATAATATCATATTTAAATTCAGAGTCTCTAAGAGTTTTTCTAAAAAAAGAGATAGGTTTCTCATACCCCTAATCATTTCTTTGTAAAAGAAAAACAGCTATAGTGTCTTCAGAAGCAAATGAAAAAATCATGAATTCCTTGGAGTAATTAGGGATGATGAGAACAGGGGCCTGAACAAGAGCCTGCTTAATATTCTCAAATGATTCTTTAGCTTTTGGTATCCACTTTATTTTTACATCATTTTTCAACATATCAGTAATGTACTTGATGATCTCTGGAAAATTTGGTATAAATCTCATTAAAAAATTAATTTTACCTATGAAGGATTGCATAGGCTTCTTGTTTCTTGGAATGTCTATCTACCGAATAGATTTTACTCTTTCAAGATCTATCTTGATTCCTTCTTGTGAAACAATATGTCCTAAAAAATTTCCTTCCTCCATGGAAAAATGAGATTTTTTAGGGTTTAATGATATACCATACCTCCTGCATTTTTCAAATGTTTTCTTCAAATGATGCAAGTGTTATTCATTAGAGGTTTAAAATACAATTATGTCATCAAGATAAATAACCAAACCTGTCTTTCACACCAATATATGCAATGTCCATAGCCCTCTGAAAGGTTGTTCCTGCATTCATCAATCCAAAAGGCATCTTTTCATACATGAAAATGCCCCGAGGAGTGGTAAAAGGTGTTTTCTTCTTATCTTCTTCCATTACTGATATTTGATTATACCCTTAATAGCCATCAAGCATAGAAATATTTTTTTCCCCTACTACTCTTTGTAAAATATGATCAATTTTTGGTAATGGATAATTGTCTTTTAAAGAACACATGTTCAAATTCATGAATTCCACACAAAGTCTTATCTCTCCACTTCTTTTTCCTGAAAGGTACTAAATTAGCTACCCACTCTGAGCATCTCAGTGGCACTATAATTTTGGCATCCAATAACCTTTCCAGTTCTTTTTCTATTATGGGTAACACCAATGGATTAAATTTCCTATACTTCTACTTAAAAAAAATTGATCCAGACTTTAAAGGAATCTTGTGCTGCATCATATTTGTATAGAAAACCTTTAGGACTTCATAAGACTGGGAAAATACATATGAATATTGTTTCATCAAATTTACATACTTGTCCCTCTTTTTTTCTGACAGGTTTCTAGATAATTTCACCATCCTGGGATTTAGATCTGAACTGATTTCACAATCTATCACATCAGTCCCTTATTTTTGAATAACATCTTTTTTGGAAACATCGTTGTGGTCAAATAATATCTCAAGTGGAACCAAACATTTTGGCAGATGATTTATTTTCAATTCAATAATTATGTGGCCAGCAACACTGTCTTGAAGAACATTTGCAGCATCTCATCTCATATCATCATTCTCATTATCTTGATCTATTGAAATATTGGAAAACTCATCAATAGTATTTAAGAATATTTGAATCTCCTGGTCATCTTTAAAAACTTGCCATATTTTAATGTTATCTGGTATTGAGGGTCAGTGTCTAACCTCAATCTCAAATTTTAGGTTAGGAAAAATTGGAGTCTTGAAATTACTAGTTGCAAGTGCTAAAGAGTCATCCTGCTGATTCAAATTCCTATGCACAAAAGTAATATTGAATGCCAATAAGAAATTATCCACATAATCCCACACCTCATTCCTATATTGCTTTATCCTATGTTGTTTGGTCTGATAAATGTTTTTTATCTGATGGATAATAAGTTTTGAATCTCCAAAAATAGAAAGTTTATCTATACCTATATCTTTAGCATATTTCAATCCTAACAATAGAGCTTCATATTCACTGATGTTGTTGGTTGTATAAAATTCTAGTTTATATGACATAGGAAAGACTTCTTTGGTAGGGGAAATGAAAACAATCCCATCCCTAGAACCTTCTTTTGAGCAAACCCCATCAAAATACATTTTCCAGACAAAATTTTTTGCACAGTCTTCAACTATAGGTGTTACCTTCCTAACTGATGTTTCGGCCATCTGATCACCAATGTGAAAAATAGAAGAACCAAGTTCATCTCCTACAACATAAATGGGATGATTTCTAGGGTTTTCATGATCACTTACCAAGTAAGCCATCCTTACTTCCCTATACAATATCCGATGTTCTCCACCAAACACATGTATGGTAGCATAACTGAGATCCATCTGTAAAGTGCCTCCTACTTTCTTAGCCCAAGATCTTGACAGACGCATTCCAAATTTTGGAGGTATGTTAGCCACAATAACATCCAATACCACACTTTTCATAGGTAACTGAGATAAAGTAACAACCATGTCTTTAATGACTCCCAGACATTTAACTTTTCTAGAGTCGAATGAATATAGGTCTAGGTAAGGTTTAGTGGTGTCTAAACCTAATTCATCCATTACCACTTTTGGCATACCATTGTGTGAAGCTCCTGAATCCATTAAAAAATTGTGCAATATTTTTTCATGAATGTTCATAGATATTTATAAAGGAGGAGAAGCATCAGTCTTGTTTTCAATATGAGGTCCAATGGTTATAGAAGGATTCTCATCTTCAAGGTTGATAGTATCTGAAAATGTGACATGAGTAGGGGGTTGCAATGCCTTGAGAACAATATTTCTAAAAGGATCTATTTTCATTAATTCTATCATAGGTATGGGGATTTTAATCTTTTTAATTTCATTTTCCAAGCTGAAAGAAGAAACAACCTTTTCAGTTTCCTTTAACTCTGTAGTACCAACTTTGTCAGGTTTCTTTAGTTGTTGATCAATTTTAATCCCAAAACTTTATTTACTGACTCCTGATTTAACTAGAGCACTAGCCTTCTTTGTTGAAACAAGTATATCCACCTTAGGTGTGTTTGATCTGGATCATACTTCTTTATTTTAGGTTCTTTCTGGATAATTTAATTGGCATCCCCTTCTTCAAAATGATTTAATATTAGAGCATCTTCATAATCTTGTTGTGTCAAATGAGTAGTAGACAATTATGAATCATTTAAATGCATTGTAGGATCATCTTCAGTATCAACTACTTATTCAACCTATTCTACTGCATTATTTTGAAAAGGGGGGAAAATGTTTTGATCTTCTTGATTCCTTCTTTCTCTTGGTAAGATTTGAGGTACATTATTAGGTCTCTTAAACTGGTTAGGATTTCTGTATCCACCTTCCTGTGTAGGTATGCTAGGTTTTTTTTGTTCCATTTTAAGCCTATCCATTTCAGATGTTAAGGTTTTCAACATTTTTTCCATTTCATCCATCTTAGACTCAGATGTTGTATGAGAAGAAGAAGGTAGTTCTTCTTTATGTTTTTTCCTATCTCTATCACCCCTGGACTTTAAATTTTATGTTGCTAGTATGTTAGATTCTACCTCAATAGTTTCTTCTTGCATCAGACTCAGAGTAGAAGACCTCCTTTCTCTCAATAACAGAGAAAACCCAACATCAAAGTCATTTACAAAAGTGATTTTGGTTGATGTTTCTGAAGGCTTGATTTCATCTAGAATTTTACTATACATTTTATTAAAACCTTTTAGTAAAATTAGATATAGATTCACCTTGTTTTCTTTTCAAAGCACCAAATTCAATGATGTAATATAAGTAGTATTTCTTATCTCTCCAATGTCTTGAAAAATTATCATCCAGTGCATCAATATCAACAATTGAATTAGGTGGCAGGCTTCTAAACCATTTTCTTGCTTCACCATCTAAACTCTACACAAAAAGTCTCATCTAAACATCTGCATGCTCCACATTAAAATTGTCTGCAAAGTTGTAGAAAGAATTTAAATGATCTTCAGCAATAAATCCTCCTTCTCCATTGAATCTTGGAAAATACTTCATATAATCATTGGGTGGGAAAGCATACAATACTTGTGGCAGGTTTAATGGTGCATATCTAGCTGCAACTATTGCATCCATTCTATTTACAACCATATTTGCTACCTTTGGTGTTTGAGTTGTAGGAGTGAGCGAAACTGGTGATGTAGAAAGAGAGACCGTTCCTTGAGTGAAGCAACTTAACTGAGTTGATACAAGTTCTTGATCTTCAGAAAATAGAGGTTTCTTTTATGGACTAAAGTAGGATGATGGTTCCAGAAAAAGAGGGTTTTCAAAAGAACAATAACATGGTTTATTTTTTGGTTCACTTTTAATATATTTACTATGATCTCTCAAAGCTTCAACTACAGATAAATTATTTGTTTGTTCTTCTTCAATGAGCTCGGCAAACAACTTCCATTGATTTAGATTTAGTTCTGAAATAGTTGAAGGAAAGGAAACAGCAGCATGCTCAATAATAGGTTGTGTTTCACTCTTAGGAATCACTCCTTCATCTGGTGTGAGTTTGATAGTTTTAGAAGACTTTCCTTGAGTGTTGGTTGAAGGAAAATTTTCTTTTGAGAGAGAGGACTGTCCAAGAATGATTTTAGGTTTTCTTAATAATTTTTCAGGTTCTAACATTGCTACAACAAGCTTAGGGTCTGGTTTTTTTCTGGTAACTTGTTTCTTTGTAGAGGATGAGGAAGTTGGAGATTTTTTAGGTCCTTTTCCTTATCTTTTAGGAGCCAGAATTACCACAGAGGAGTCACTGGGTGAAAATTACACAGTCTCGTGTAATTTTCCAAAATCTTGTTCACCATCAAGATTTGGATTTGATCTTGTCGCTCTCCCAAGGAAAAATACTTCAAGTCTTCATCTCCAGAAACGACGCCAAAATATGTTAGTCCCTAAAGTTTCACTTGACTATGAGAGAGAAATATAGGGCATCATCAAGTTATTGCAATGTTATTTTAAGGATTTTATAAATTGGTTTTTTTAGGATGGTTGAAAGCTAGTTCAAGGGTTTAAGGTAAACACAGAACTCAAAATAAAGCCAGAAGATATACCATTGATTTAGTAAAAGGTAGTCACATTGATGGATCAGAAAAATAAGGAAAATAAAGAAAGGAAATATGAGAGAATTCAATTTGTCAACCCCATATAGATTTCTTATTTCAAAATATAATTTAGAAACAAGAACATGTACTTGAAGGCAAATCTTGATACTAAACAATAACAGTAAAGTGTTCACTGTGTTACTTAAGATCAAGAAATCAATGCATTGCAATAGAAAAATGACTTCAAGTAAGAAAAGAAATAGAATATGAAATGAAAGAAAATCTGACCACCAACATGCCTTTTCCATTTAGTATCAATGTGGAATAAAACTGTCTTAAAATAAAATTCAAAATAGGTCCTTGAAAGCCCAACTTGTCGACCCTCATAAATCTTCCTTGTGTATATTTAAAGTACACATAGTATTACTATAGATCCTATTTTCTAGTATTTAGTTTGTAATAGGATCTAGTCAATGCCTGTCTTCTAGGAGAATCAGCTCAAATGAGCACTTATAATGCCAATATAGTAGAAATATCAACAGCTAACCCAAAATATCTTTTACAACAACTTGGAAAATCGCACAAAAATTGGAATCATATCTTACTAAGTTGTTCCATTCGAAATAACAAAATTTCATTTGATCCAAATATAGAAATTGAACTATTCATCTCTTACTGCCTGGGTAATAGCATCAAAACATTCAAAACTACAATAAAGAACTTCATAAACCATCATGGTATAATGACTGCACTGGCTTTGGGGTCTCTCTGCTTCAGTTTGGTTGTTAGCACAATATTATGCCATTATAACCTGAAATTGGATTCTCGCAACTCCTTAAGCATGGATTTTTGTTCTTTTATTTTCTTTTTAAAATCCTGTATCTTCTCTTGTTGTCTGACATTCCATTGCTCCACCAAATATTTCTCTTTATTTAATTTTTTTACCATACCATGTAGCTCCTTAATCCTATATTTTTCATTTCTAACTTTAAACTTAAACTTTGTATATTCCTCTATAGGTGCAGGTAGATTCAGGTCTATAGAAGCTTGAGATTTTATTAATTTGATCCTATATCTTGAAGATAATCTAGAGCTATGATATTCATCTTCAGTGCTATCAAAATCCCTGGTCTCTGGAAGGTATGGAATATGATTTAGTTCTGCAAAAGGATCATCTTTGTCATCAAAAACTACACGTGTACCTCTAAACACAGATTCAGATTTTGAAGTTGATCTAGTGGTTTCTCTTGTCATAGGTCTCCTGGAGTATTGAGCAACCTATTTTCCCTTTTCTTGTCTCTCCCTCAAGTTTTTAGATTCTTTCTCAGTCTTGTGCAAATAAGGTGCCTCTACCTATTTCTTGATTCCTGTCTTGGAATCTTTTGAATTGTCCTCTATAATTATAAGATTCTCATTTTTAATGGATGGATCAAATATGGCCTTTGAATTTAATCTAAATTTATTGATAGCTATGGTGGAGTTTCTCCTAGGGCACTTAGGCATAGGTGTTGGATTTTTTCTCTGTTTTTTTCCCTTTTCACTCTTCTTACTTGTAGAGTTTTGTTTCTTCTTGACTGGGGATTGAACTGGGTTCATATTATAATCCTCATCCTCATCAATTTCCATCTTTATATATGGATTAAGAAATATGTCAATGTATTCATCTGGTTTAGATCTATTACCTCGACTAGTAGTAGATTCCTCGTGATCTTTACCTACAGGAAAATCTCCAATGGTTTGATGAGTTTGCAACTTCCTCTTTCTAGCCTGAGTTACCCTAGTTGTAGGTGATTCTTCTTTAATTAGGAACTCAGTGGCTTTAACAGTCTGTTTTTGTTGGGCTGATTTCTTCCCTTTCACGTTTTTGGATTTGGTTGACTATAATTTTTTTCTTAAATATTGGATTAGCCAATCCCAAGGTCTCTGGACTTCGTTTAAAGAGGATATTACCAATTTCTTAACTAAACCCTGGTGAAAGAGAGTGCCCTTAGCTATAGCATGATGATATTGCACCCTCTTAGACATTTTAGATAAACTTTTAAGTAGAAAGTAGGGTAAATTAAGAGGATAATCACCATTAATATGAATTAGCAGTCTGATATGGTAAAGATAAACCAATGAAAACCTACCCTCACATGTAATATACTTGTGGATGATAAGCAAAGTGGTATGTCATTCCTTCTTTACCCAAATATTTGGTATTCCCTTTTTCGAGTTAGGTTTTTGTTTCTATGGGATTAAAAATTCATTCACAAATTCCATAACCACATTCTCCTTCTTCCACCACCTTTCTCCACCAACTAGCAATCTACAGGCTTTAGCAATCGAATGTTCAGTCACCAACATCAGTAATTTCCCAACTATAGCTTCAAAGCCATCAAAATTTTGTGTGAAGACCATTGAAATATGTTCATCATGCCCCTGAAAGGTTGTGAAAAATTCAAACTAACCCGCATCTTTGAACCTCTACACCATTTGAGGGTATGCTTCGAGTAATTTTGTGCCCTCAAGTTCTAGTCTGATAAAATGACCACTCTTATTTGGTGCCATGTTTTTGATATGGTCTCGTAAACAAATCTGAGAGGATTGATGATTTGTATTCTTAGTTCTCGTGGACTGTTAAGAACTAAAAATCACTTCTTCCTTCAATTTGATCCCTGCATAAAATATTTGACACACTAAAATAGAAGGTGATGGTTCTATTAATGATATTCAAATATGTTTGATTTGATTCATGTATGGAAGGTACAACTCAATCCCTCATATGTAGTTTTTATAATTGTACTATCAACCCACGAAAAGATCATGGAGAGGCATGCAGATCCTCTAATCATGATTTGAGAAATTATGACGCGATCAGGGCAGCTTGGCGCATGTAAAAATATGATTATTCCTAGCTCTGCAGGAGTGTTATTCCTGTAGCGCCATTTGTGACTTGGAAAAAAATTGAAAATTCAAAAATGAATAGACAAGTGATGTGACAAGATTTATCATATCAAATCCTAAACCTTTAAAAACTTCAAAAAACATTTAAAAGTGCAATAAAAATGGAAAAATGACCATTTAAGCCAAGAGGTAAAAATCAAGTCTAGGTAACAAAGCATAAGCAAGGAGGATAAAGGATTAGGGACACTCACTTAATCAAAAACAAAGTTAGATACTAACACCAAGCATGTAATCCATCGAGATGGATTCCCAAGGACTCTCGGGAGTAGAAAGAGGGGTGTATAATCCTTTCTTCTTGATGATTGGCTTGGCAATGGAACGGGCAGTGAAAAATCTTATATACTTGCTGAAGTCCTGTCGAATTTTTTGCCAATAAAAATGTTTATGTAGAACGACCACAATTTTCTTCATGCCAAAATGTCCTACCATCCGACTGTAGTGAGATTCCCAAATCATCTTTGCACACTCGCTTGCAGGAACACATAGATGGCCCAAATGGCATAACAGTCCATCTTGAATGTAAAAATAGGTGACATTCACGCCTATTCCCAAGCGTTGATAGGTGGTGGCAAAGTCTGGATCTTGCTGATAAAGTTGGGGCCACTCAGATTCCTCATGCCCACAGGAATGGAGCATGGTGGTGAGTGCAACCATAGGAGGTGGAATGAGGCATCGATGACATGATTTGTTCTCCTTGTTTTATACTTGATGTTGAGATGGAACATTTGCAGGTAGATGGACCACTTCTGATGGAAGTCATTATGCAACTTTTTCAATGTTTGTATGAACTGCAAAGGCTTGTGATCAGTGTGGATGATTGTCTCCTTTCCTAGAATGTAATGTTTCCAATGACGACAGGGTTGTGCAATGGGATACATTTCCTTGTCATAGGTGGGGTATTTCTAGACAGTATATGAGAGTGTCTCACTATGGTATACTATCGAATGACCGTGTTGAGTAAGAATTTCACCTATAGAAAAGTTAGATGCATCAGTCTCAATCTTAAACAATTGTTGCAGATTGAGTAATGAGAGTACTAGAGCGGAGCATAAGTGATGATTTAGATCATCAAATGCTTGTTTTTATGCCTTCCCCCACATGAACTTTGCCTTTCCACCACCCTTGGTCACTTTCCTGAGGGTCGATGTGATATGGAAGAATCCCAACACAAACCGTCGATAGAAGTTGGCAAGTCCCAAGAAGCTTCGAAGCTCGGTTAGTGTAGTCGGGGCTGGCCAATCACAGATGACTTGGATCTCAATTAGATCCACATGTACCCCATGTTCATAAAAAATGTAGCCCAATTATTGGACCTTGTTCATGCTAAAGGATCATTTTTCCAAGTTGGCATATAGCTTGTGTTGATGTAGAGTGCTCAAAATCTATTGAATATGATGCATGTGCTCCTCCCAAGTTCTACTGAAGATGAAAATGTCATCCATATATACCACCACAAAAGAGTTGGTGAAGGATATCAATACATCATCCATCAACCTCATGAAAGTTGTTGGTGCATTTGTTAGGACAAAGAGAATGACTAGCCATTCGAAGAGACCTTCTTTAGATTTTAATTTTGTCTTCCATACATCAGTCGGTTCGATGGGAACCTGGTGGTAGCCAGACTTTAGGTCAATCTTGTTAAAGAACTTGGCCCCCTTGATTTGTTAAAGAAGGTCATAAATTCATAGAATTAGGTATTGGTTCCTGACTGTGATTTTGTTTAATTCTTTGTAATCAATGCAGAGTTGTCAAGTCCCATCTTTCTTCTGCACCAATATAATTGAGATTCCACAAGGAAAGGAGTTGGGTATGATGTGCCCCTTTTGAAGCATCTCTTGGATATAATGTTTGATTTCGTCATTTTCAATCAGCGAGTGACGATAAATCGGTCCATTAGGTAGAGGTGCATCGGGGGTTAGATCAATTTGATGCTTGACTTCGCAGTGCGTCAGTACCCCGGTGGGTGAGGTGAAGATGTCTCTGTACTCTTCCATGATTATGTCCACTTGCTTTTGCCGCAAAGAGAGGATCTTTATAGAGGTCACAAATGTTACGATGACCTTCTGTTTACTGTGAGCATGAGTCACAAATAAGACGAAATTCATGGTCTGTGAAATCACCTTGTTGCATTGCTTAGTAGAGATTAAATAAATAGTGGTAGGTGACGCTAGCTCTGGTATCCTGTACAATTGTCTACCCAAAGTAATAATAAGACTGTGGGTTCTAGACTCATACACAACATGTCGCTTCCACAAATATGGTTGTCCTAAAAGAACATCACAAACTATAAGGGGAGAAATATCACACAATACCTCATCTTTGAAGGGCTTGATGTCATAGGGCAGACGACATTGTTGCCTAACACGAAGATCTCTTCCTTGGTGAAGATAGTCGATGGTTTAGAGCTCTGAGTGTGGTGTCATCAATAGGTCCAACTGCTTGACGACATCTGCTAAGATCAGTTTCTTATGACTTCTTCTATCAACAATGAAATTAAGGGGAGCCCCCTTTACTCACATCTATGAGTGAAAGAGGCCTTCCCCTTCCTCTGTTTCCTCTGGTTCACTTGGCTGGACTTTGGTGGTAGCGACAGTGGAATTGGGTTCGACATAAATAATATGTTTCCCTTCTTCTGGATTTAATTCGGAGTCAGAATCTACCTCGGACTCGGAAGCTTTCAACTCGACCACTAGTGACTGCTTGGACCGACATTCTTCAATGTTGTGCCAAGGGATTTTATGGTATTCACACCACTTTCCCATATCCTTCTTTGACTTCTCATTACCCTTCTTATGTTGCATCTTGGACTGGTTGTACTGAGAGTTTCCATCTTTTCTCTGTCCCTTGTTTTGTGGGTTGGGGTTGCCTTTTCCCTGCTTCATCTGTGAGGAGTTTTCATATCAAAACTCTTTCCTCTTCTGCTTAAATTTATGCTCGATCTTGACCACATATCTATAAGTGGTACCCAATGATGTGATGTCTAGAAAATCCATTTTTGTTTGAATTTATCTATGTAAGAAGCCAGGGTATTTGAGTACTAGATGTCATTCAGAGTCTTTGATACCCAATTTGGTTTATAGGGTATGGAAAATATTTGTGAAATATGGTACTGTTTGGTCCCTTTCTTGATGCAGGGTGGTCCATCTTGTGTATTGGTCCTTGTAGCTTCCAAGATGGTAGTATTGTTATTTAATGGAATCCCTGAAGAAATTCCATATGGGGGCAACCGCAAATATTGTATATTCCTCTATGGCCCTTTTCTCAGAGTAAGTATCCCACCAGTCCTTAACATGTGGGACGACCTTGAGGAGTGTAAAAGTAATATATTCCCTATTAGAAAAATTGTGGACCGAAAAATACCCTTATAGAAGATTCATCCATTTATCTACAACATTCGCATCTATCATTCCTTTAAATAATGGAATATCAAAATTTACTTATACCTTGAAGCGGGTTGCATGGCCTCTTGATGAATATGCGTCTCCTTTGGGCAACTGTCGAAGGATTCGTGCAAAGTTGTCCATCATTTCGTTCCTTTGTCGCACAAGGGATTCCTTGAGAAACAATTTAAAAAGATCTCCTTCTCCATCATATTTATTATCATCCCCCATGAGTCGTGGTTGGGCTCAGCGCAACCGATCTTTCATCGACTCAAATGGTTTGAGTCCCAACTTCTTGTACCCAACTCTTGTCGGGGACATGCAAGAAGAAAAATAAATCAAGAGCGAGTCGTTTTGATACCACTGATCCGGATTTATGAGCAGAACAAAATAAATAACATATTGAATACAATAACACAAATATACACAGAACAAAAATAGATATCCAATGAATAATAACTTCTATTGAATAAATAAAATAAGCTGAAACTGTAAAACTGCAGAACTGAAAACAACTTGCTTGAATGATGGTAGCTATCTTTGAGAAGAGATGTGGTTGATACATGCATATGTATGAACAAAATGATTACAATGAGAATCCAGAGGCATTTTTAACATTACTCATGAATGCCAAAGCCCTACACATCCAAAAACCTAACCCTGGGAGATGAAACACCAAAAGTTATGTGGGCCCTGATGGATAAGTTGGTACCTCAACTTATCGGGGTCGTAACTTTTGCATACAACCTCTATTTTAGGCATGCAATATCCTGTTTGAAAGGTATTTTCAAGAACTACACATTATTCCATCAAAATTTGACTCCATCTATAGTTTGACTGTGGTAAGATAAAATAAAAAAATAAAAATGTTGTTTAGGGCCCCAAAACAACCCTGGAAGTACAAAAAGATGTATCGACATGAAAACTTCTAAAATAAGCCAGTTGGATTAGGTGGATGGCCACCAATATCCACTTGGAAACTGTGTAGGGCTTCAGACAACCTAAGAAGTGTAGAACCCACAATTACAAATAATCACATAAGAATGTGTTGAACTAAAAACTGTCAAGAGGAGCCAATTGGAATAGGTGGGTGGCCACCAATGTCCACCTGAATCATAAAATAGAATGGTTAAATAAGTAATAAAAATCTGCGGTGACTCTCTTCCACTTTTGACAATGTCACTACTATGTGTTTCATCCACACCATAACCAATTACAGTAAGGATTATGGTTGCAATGCATGTACTTATTAGAATTGTAGTTGTCAAGTTATGTAGGCTAGTAATGCCCCGATGACAAGATAAAAACAATCATTTTTATGTTAATGGATTCTCGAATAAGGAGCTAAGTATATCTCTATAACTAGGGTTTCCTCAATCCCTGACCCTCTTTGCAGCCTCCCTCTTGTCCACAATTTTTTCTGGGCCATCCGCTCCTACAGTTGCGAGCACATGGATCCCCCCAGTCACATAGAGGAAGAAGTTTTGGAATTTTTTGATGACCCTCTCATGGGATACAAGATCTGGGCCAATCCCTATATCTGCTTCCCCCCCACCCCGTCAGCCACTCTGACAACCCCTTGATCAACCCCCACTCTCCTCCCCCTGTATTTATCCTGTCTAACCCTATGGAAGTGCCTCATTCACTTTTTTCTTCCTCCCCTCCTCCCCCCCTTCTCACATCTC
>ML796101.1:19758-56537 GCA_009831015.1 Picea engelmannii
GTCTCAAAATGACCCAAATTTACTAGTGACCTCCGGGGGGGTATAGTCGACAGTCGGGACCGAACGTATGGGAAGGATAAAAAATTATGAAGCTATTATAGAGGACTAAATACAAGTGGACTGGTAATACTACTGAGGATCTCGAATGGGTTCGATATTCATGAAGCACCGAGACCAAATGAACCAGTAACACTCAAGACAAACCCCCAATATTCGTTCTTTCCACTACGATTGGTCAAGATTTGGAGGGGTAATATTTGTTTCTCTTCCACATGCAACCTCATGTTTATCCCCTGTTAAATTAGAGGGGGTTCTTGGCTATGCCTACAAGACAGTTGGTTTTTTTCCCTCTCTAGTGTTCTATAGTTTTGTGTAGTAGTCTTGGACAATTTACTCACTTTTCCTAGTCCAAATACTCTAGCTCTAAGCTATTGTTGGTGTACTATAAACAAAAAATTCTAGTTAATTTTATTAGCGCATTGGTTGATTTTAATAGTTTTTTTTACTCATAAGGGTGTATGAAGGTGAAACTAATGATTTGATGAATTGACTCCTATTATGGGGAAAATATCTCTATGGATTGGGGTAAACCACAATAGATGGAATGACACGCAAAAATCAACTCTAATCTCAAGTATTCTATATAAATGAAATGCTAACAAGATAAGTTCAAGATCCTAACTCGTCTGGACATTCGATGAAGACCATCGTTGAGAACGCAACTCAAAGCTTTATACCTGCAACTTTTCCTCAAAAACCAATATATGCAATCATATGGTGATAATATATAATGTTAGCACATATATTAGCATAATCCATTAACATAAATGAAAAATATGCCCATGGAATAATAATTCAAATATTTGCAAGGCATCAATTGGAAGAGAAAATAGTATTTATATTAAAATAATCAACATAAGTATATAGGTGAATTTTTTTTGTAACGACACATATCAAAATTGAGAAACTAAGTCCCTCCAGATGGGCCTCCACCACTTCAATCCTCCGCCAAAGTCAATCTCATATAAAGGAGATAATCAGGTTATTCATCAAAAATAAGGAAGAGCTTGGGGGTTGAACAATGAGTCCAAACTTTCAATGATAAAGGGATGCAGACTCAATGTGAAGTGAAATTTCTCTAGAGTATCTTTTCTCTCAAAAGTTGAATTCTCCCCTTAAGGCTTGGATATGGCTCAATTTATATCCTTCAAATGGAACTGAAGGGTCGAGTCAGAGCATTTCTAGCATATGGAATGTTATGAACCAAATATCAAAATAGCATAAAAAAACATTAGAATAAGTATTCAACGCCTTGAAAAAGAGAGAATTTCAGATAACAAGCCTCTTCTAGGGAGAAACCTCTTTATACACCACATAAATTTCCAAATACAAGATGATTCCAACTGAAAAGGTCTCCTTGGTATATATAGGAGAATAAGAGGTACAATTACAACTAATGGATCCAAGACGACATAAAAAAAATAACATTAATAATGTAATATGCCCCAATTAAGGGGTAATGTGCCACTATTTAGGGATTAACATGCCCCTCCTCCTCATACAAGTGTTTTCCACAAAGATATAGTAATTTTGGATTATTCTGTATAAAAGACTCATCTTCCCAAGTGGAATCTTCAATAGGTATTTTCCTCCACTTAATAAGATACTCTGAAATGGATTTATTCCTCAACTGGCGAATTCTTATGTTAGTAATATCTTCAGGCTCCAATATGATTTTTCCTTCCTTGTCAAGTTTTTGCAATATATTTTGAACTGGGATATTATCACCTATAACCTTATTTAAGCATGAAACATGGAAAATTGTGTGTATTCGCGAAGATGTAGGAAACTCCAATTTGTATGCCATAGTAGCAATATTTTTTAAAACCTTATAAGGGCCATAGTACTTTGGTTATAATTTATTATCCTTCTTAGCTTTTTTTAGGGACATTTGGTTGTATGGTTGTAGTATTAAAAATACCCAATCCTTTACTTCAAAACTTCTTTCACTATGATGTTGATCTACTTGTTGTTTCATGTGATTCTATGCCATGGTAAGGTTGTCCTTTAAGAGTTGTAGAACTTGTTGTTGATGCTCGATGTGATCTTCCACTGCTTGAACCTTATATTTTTATTTTAGATAAGAAGTGATGGAAGGTGGTTTGTATCCATATAGTTCCATAAATGGTGTCATTTTTGTTGCAGTATGAAAGGAAGTGATATACCACCATTCTGCCAAGGGTAACCATTGGAACCATTGTTTTTGTTTATCAGATACAAAGCAAAGAAGGTATCCTTCCAGACATTTTTTCACTATCTCGGTTTGTCCATAATATTGAGGATGATAAGATGAGCTATGAGACAATTCAGTACCCAAAAAAGAAAATAATTATGTCCAAAAATGTCCAGTGAAGATGGGATCTCTATCACTTACAATAATCGTTGGGCTTCCATGTAGCTTTTGAACTGTCTTTGTGAATGCGGTGGAAACTATACTGGCTTTGAAAGGATGATACAGTGCACAAAATTGTGTGTACTTGGTCAGTCTATCAACAATCAGCATGATGACACTCTTTCCTTTAGACTTCGGTAACCCTATGATGAAATCCATGGAAACCTCCCCCCATCACTGAATTGGGATGGCTAATGGTTGTAAAAGACATGGGGTCTTAATTTTTTCCACCTTATTTTTTTGGAAAACCAAATACTCTTCCACAAACCTTTGAACATCAGTTTTAAGGCCATCCCAAAAAAAATTCTTCTTGACCCTATGGTACGTTTTCAAAAATATCGAGTGCCCTCCTACTAGAGAGATGTGAAATTCCAAGAGTACCTTTTGTTTGATTTGGGAGTTATTGCATAAATATAAGTGATATGTGTACCATAGTGAATCATTTTTCCATGTAAATGTATATGATGCATTGGAATCTTGTTTCAACCTTTGAATGAGATTCCATGTGTTTTCCTCATTCTTCCATTCATTTCTTACTTCTATTATCCAATCGGGTTGGATGATTGAGATAACATAGAGAAATGCCTCACCACCTTCATCCTTTATTGAGAGTGCATTTGCCACAACATTTTCTTCCCTTTTTGTATATGATTTCAAAATCATAACCCAACATCTTGGTCACCCATTTTTGTTGTTCTTCTAAAGATAGTCTTTGTTCAAAGAAGTATTTAATACTATCATGATCTATTTTGACCTTGAAGTTCCTACCTAATAGTTAAGGGAACCATTTCTTCAATGCATGTAATATTGTCATCATTTCCTTCTCATAAATGGGTTTGTGTAAGTCCTTTCCCTTGAGTGAACGACTTTCAAAAGAAAGGGGCCTTCCTTCTTGCATTAGAACATCACCAATGCCATTTCTCGAGGCATCACATTCCACAATAAAGATTTTTTTCAAGTCTGGTGTGGTCAAGATAGGAGCTTTGCACATCACCTCTTTAAGTTGTTCAAAATCTTTACTTACCTCTGGAGTCCATGAAAATGCATCCTTCTTAGTTAATGTCATTAAAGGTGATGTTATTCTTCCATAGTTTTGAAAAAACTTGAGGCAGTAACCTGTCAAACTCAAATATCATTTAGGATTCTTCAATTTTTTTGGAATCATCCAATCCATCATGGCCTTAATCTTGTTAAGGTCTACCTTGACACCTTCATGAGATAAAATATTACCCAAATACTCTACCTCCTTCACCCCAAAGAAACATTTGGATGGTTTGGAATATAGTTGTGTCTCCTTTAGTAGTTTTTGCACCTTGTAAACATGTCGCACATGATCCTCCCAAGACTTTTTATAGATTAGTATATCATCAAAAAATACTAACAAAAATTTTCGAATGAAGGGCTTGAAAATAGAATTCATCAACCCTTGGAATGTGGAAGGTGCATTCGTAAGGCCAAAAGGATTGACCAAAAATTCATAATGGCCTTTATGATTTCAAATTGTTTTTTTTGGGATATCATCTTCCTTCATTCTGATGTGATGATACCATGAACGAAGATCCAACTTTGTGAAATAGGTTTCTCCATGTAGTTCAGATAACAATTCATCAATGAAGGGAATGGGAAACTTATCTTTAATAGTGATCTTGTTGATCTCTCTATAATCTGGACACATACGCCATGATCCCTCTTTCTTGAGTACCATTACCACCGACACAAAGTAAGAACTTTGGCTAGGTATAATAATGCCAGCCTCTAACATATCTTCAACCATACACTCAATTTCACTCTTTTGGGCATAAGGGTATCAATAAGTCTTGATGTTAAGAGGAACACTCTCGGGAATTAGGTGAATAGCATGATCATGATTTCAAGTGGGTGGAAGACCTATGGGAAAATCTTAAAATACTTTGGAATGATTATCAATGATCCCTTGGAGATCTAGAGGAATAAATGGATTAGATATTTGAACATCTAGTGAGAAGAGTTGTACAATTACACCCTGATTCTCCTTTTTCAATAATTTTGTCATTCCATTAGAGCTTATCACCTTACTCAGTTTCCTTGTGATATCACTTAACTCAATTTCTTTTCCTTCCAATGAAAATTTCATGAAAAGTTATTGAAAATTAAAATCCATTGTTCCCAATGATTGTAACCATTGGACTCCTAGTACGACATTAGCACCACCCATGGGTATAGAAATCATTGGACTATTCATTACATATTCCCCCATAATAAGATTGATCTTATGGAATTTTCCTAAGTAATTGATAGTTCCTCCATATGAAATCATTACTTGAAACTCTGGCGCTGGATATATAAAGAAATTGAGAGATTTGACTAATTTATAGTGAATGAAATTATGAGTATTACCAGAATCATTTAGGACTATTATTTTTTTTATTTTTGATATATCCTTCAATCTTGAGGGTTTGAGGAGTGATAATTCTAGCCAATGAATTACATGATATCATGGGAATGAACTCTTCAGAAGAAATCTCTTATATGTTTTCATCTTGAGATGGGTTTTTTTCTTGTTCTTCTTCCTCTTCACAATCTATGTAGAATAATTTATTATCACCAAACGTATGTCCCTTACTGTACTTGTTGTCACAATTAAAGAATAAACCTTTTTATTTTCTTTCCTCCAATTGTTGAGGTGTCAACCTTGTAGGTTGAGGTGTTTTAGAACAAAGAAAAATATTATCTTGATAGATGTTAGGAGTGGTCCTTCTAGTAGCCATAGCCATATTTTTACTTTCAACATTTCTCTCCACACTGAATGCATTCTCCAATGATTTGGGTTCCCAAAGGAGAAACTCATGTTGAATGTTATCATTTAAAGTTCCTATGAATACATCAATCAGGTGCTCATATGGAATATTCATTACATTTATATTCAATCTTTGGAAGTTCTCAATGTACTCTGTAACTGAACCCTTTTTCTTGAAATTTATCAATTGGATAAAAGAAGTTATTCCTCCTTGTATCCTCATAGTGTGCTATCATTTGTTCTGTGAAAATTGTCCAAGTGACAAGTGATTTGCGAAAACAAATCCACCGATACCACACAAATTGATTGGGTTCTAAATATAAAGAATAAATTTGTACCTTGTGTGTATGTGGCACATCATGTACATCAAAGAACTACTCCATCTGAAGTATCCATGTGATTGGATCATTGCCATCAAAATTCCTCATATTGATCTTAGGAAAGAGGTTGGTCTTCAACAAAAAGTTGGAGTTTCTCCAGTATTGATTCATCTTCTTTGTGTCCTCGTCATGAATTTCATCGGATACATTTTCACTTTCAGGTGGCCTCTCTATTAGGAAATTTTTCAATCCTTCCATGATCTCCCTTTTTAAACCATCCATCTTAGTATCCATTATTTCCTCCAACTTAGCTTCAATTGAATCCATCATCCCTTGTAGTTCATATTTTGTTATTGTCTTCTTTTGTAAATCATTTATGTCCTTGCACATTTCTTCACCTTCATCAAGAGTACAAGTAGGACTATTTGGAGGCTTATTTGGTCTAGAAGTTCCCTTTTTTGGTGACATGTTGGCCAAGTATCACTTTTAAACCTTGATTTTGAGGTGGTTCTTCTAGATGATCTTTCTTCTGTTGTATCTCCAAAATTTCGTCCCTTCTGGGTCTAAAACTTTCTTTCTGTAGTTCTATGATACATCTTCTTTGCAATACCACAAGTATGATAAAAATTGGATGTGCCAAGTGGAAGTTATGGTAACTCCCCACACCTTGATGATTTTTGTCCCTTCTAGGAGAGCATACTTGTAAAGCATTCTAAGTGAAAAATTTATGATATATTATTTTGAAACTTGTACCAAAAATACTACAGAATGTACACTATCGAATGCAACTAGTCTCACTTAATTTCTATACTCATTGAACAAGATATCATTGTTTTACCCGGAACACCTATTTGGGACTAGTTAAAATGACTACTCAGATACACTATCTTACACAGGGTGTATCTACAAAAGTTGGACGAACCAGAAGCTGAAATTGTTATCACAACTACCTTGATAATTTCTCTGAATACCCTCTAGGTGTCTTGGTCTAAAACATTACAAAAAAAAGTTATAGCACAAATTATTCTATGACTAAATTCAGGATGATTCCATAACCCTATATTACATAAGATATATCTCTGAAATTAGAAGGCCTCAGAAGATTAAATTTGAAACCCACATACCTTGATACGTCTACTAAATATCTTCCTAATGGTTCCATCTGAAATATCGTATAAAAAAAAGTTATAGATAAAACTCCAAGTTATCTCAGATGCAATAGCGAAACCCCAAGACCTTGAGCTCTGATACCAAATGTTAAGAACCAAATATCAAAATAGAATAAAAGAAACCTTAGAATAAGTACTCAACACCTTGAAAAAAGAGATAATTTCAGATAATAAGCCTCTTCAAGGAGGTAACCTCTTTATACACCACATCAATTTCCAAATAAAAGATGATTCCAAATGAAAAGGTCTCCTTGGTATATATAGGAGACTAGGAGGTACAATTACAACTAATGGACCCAAGCCGATATAAATAAAATAACATTACTAATGTAATATTCCAAAATTAAGGGGTAATGTGCCACTGTTTAGGGATTAACATGGAAGGTCAAGGATCATGGATCTCATGACGTGACATGAAAACCTGACACATTTTTTTAATTTTGAGCACCAAACCCGATGTACGCAAGTTGTAGTGGAGCAACCTGCATATACGCTTGTTGTCTAACTGGTAGGGTGCACATATGTGGAAAAATGTGTTTTTTTGGCTCTAGAAGGTAAAAAAGGGGACTTCAAGTCTGCATAGGGAAATGGAAAGGCCATCAAGCAAGTTGCATGGGGTGAGGAAAATTTTTATATAATAGATGCCCCCTAATATGTGAGGTTAGAGAAGTATCTACGATGGCCAGAATACATTATAATTCCCATAAGTGAAGTAATGGAGACTCAGGTGGAAGTGCTAGTTACTCATGAGAATAATACAATCCATAATGACTTTGTACACATGGATTCCAATCTAAATTGAACTGCAGATCCATGTGGAAATATACCAAATAGTTGTTCATGGCCATGAATAGGAAATACAAAGTAAACACATGCCATATGATGTCATAGTCACGAACAAGGCCCAGTGGGATCTAGTCTCAAAATAAATATGAAGATATATGTATACAATGGAGTACAATATGATCTCCCATGATCACTGAAGTCATATAGGTATTGGTCCAATGAAAGAAAGAAACATAATAGGAATGTTGCTACTGTAATATTGAGGTATTCTACACTATCCGCTCAAGGTGCAATTCTACACCATGTGAATAGAGGAGTTGATGTTGAACAAAATGAGATTTTATTTGATTACCAGTCATTAAGTTAAATCGTTAACAAACGTGAGGAAACATACCGATAATTAAAGTCTGTATCAAGGTCCGAGTACATTCTTACAAGTGTGAATAAGGGTGTTGAGGTTGAACACTTGAAGAATCTATCGACCAGGAGACATTGGTGTGTATTCCCAACTTTCAATGGCCACAGATGATTGGAAGCCTTCAGGTACTCATAGGAATCTAGGTCTCATTTCTAGAATAGATGAGTTGAATTCGATGGAAGGAGACTTGCTGAAAGGAGAGAATTAGGGAATCTATCATCAGTCAACATGAGGTACAAATAAATAGATTGATGATTAGGAGGATCTCAGACGAATAGGAAGTTCACGAACCAACAAACTTGTGCATCTTTCGCATGCACCTGATGCAAGTAGTGCACAAAAAATACCCTTTGAATAACATCCAATAAGGAAGATTGTTTGCAAAGGTGAGGAAACCACCAATAAGGATAATGGTATCCAAGACACTACACAAATATCAATGTGTGAATAGATTTATTTCTGTCGAACACAAGAGAAACACCCCAGTCAGCGATCAATGAGGAGATGTCGAGTACTGGGTTCAAGGTTACCTACCCATAATGAAATTAGGACCAGAGTGCATGGTAGGACTATAGCTTCATGTGACTTTGAGACACACTGAGGGTATGGCTGACATGAAAATTCAAGAGTTCTGAGAAATGGTCAACACAGGCTTATAGACTTCCTTTGAACAAGAGCATGAGACATATGGATAACTCTGGTAGCATAAACTTGATGATAAAACTTCGTGATGTAGAAGGCATCAACAAACTATCCATAGAGACTAGAAGAATAACCAATCAAAGGAGTAAACTCTAAGTAACAAGCTCAACTTCCTAAGGTCATGCTAAACACAAAATTTGGATGACAATGGACTCAAAAGTTTGTGCTATGTTCAAAGGTGACCCGACTGCTTCTGATATGAGATAATATTATTTTCCCACCCGTCTTTTTTCTTTTTTCATAGGCAAATAAATGTTATGATACAAGAGAGAAAATGAGTGTTGTGAGTAAGCAACGAGATCCAAACAATGGAACATACCTATGCTCAATGCAAGGAAGTTCATGTGGGGCATGGACACTCAGGGGAATGTTTCCTCTTAGGGTACAGGGTGTCAAGATGCAAAGGATATAAACAAGGCTATGCTTGGATAGTGATGCAAATTGTTGAGGTAAGAGGTTTATAATGAGAAAGGGGGAACCGAAAATAGGATCCATACTGCAAGAAAGAGGATGGAATGTGATTAAAACTTAACTCCAAAAAATTTCCTTTTTCATAGATTTAGTCTCCTAGGCCTGAAAAAGTATAAAATAATACCCAAGAGAACTATTCTAGCCAATGTTGGCTAGAGTATTCCCTAGTATGGTCGCCATTTCTGTTATGAGGAAAATATATCTATGACTTGTGGTAAACCACAACAGAAGGAAGGACATGCAGAAATAAAATCCAATCTCATGTATGCTATATAAATTAAATTCTAGCAAGACAAGGTCAAGAGACTACCTCGTCTGGACATTCGATGAAGACCATCGTTGAGCATGCAACTCAAAGCTTTATACTTGCAACTTGTCCTCAACAACCAAGATACGTAATCATATGGTGATAATATATAATGTTAGCATATATATTAGCATAATCCATTAACATACATAACAAATACACCCATTAAATAATAATTCAAATATTTTCAATACATAAATTGGACGAGAAAAGAGTATTTCTATTAAAATAATCAGTATAAGTATATAGGTGACAAACTTCTGTAACGACACATCGGAATCGAAAAACTAAGTTCCTCCAGCTGGGCCTCCACCACTTCAATCCTCCACCAAAGGAAATATCATATAAAGGAGATAATTAGGTTCTCCATCACAAAGAAGGAAGATATTTGGGGCTGGACAGTGAGTTCACACTTTCAAGGATAAAGGGATGCAGACTCAATGTGAAGTGAAATTTCTCCCGAGTATCTTTTCTCTCAAAAGTTGAATTCTCCCCTTAAGGCTTGGATATGGCTCAATTTATAGCCTTCAAATGGAACTGAAGGTTTGATTCAAAGAATTTCTAGTATATGGAAGGTCAAGGATCATGGATCTTGTGACGTGACATGGAAAACCGACATAATTTTTAATTTTGAGCACCAAACCCGATGTACGCGGGTTGTAGTGAAGAAACTGTGTATATGCTTGTTGTCTAACTGGTAGGGCGCATATATGTGGAAAAATGTGTTTTTTTTTTGCTATGGAAGGTAAAAAGGGGACTTCAAGTCTACATAAGGAAATGGAAAGGCCACCAAGTAAGTTCCATGGGGTGAGGAAAAATTTTCTATAAAAACACCAAAACGATGCAGAAAGAATGAAAGAAAAATATTTTCCTTTCAATGAATTCTATCCGTGGAAGGAGAAAAGATATATTTCTTCTTAATGTAAATAAACAGCCAAAATCATGCAACTTTCACTTTTCTTTTTTAAAATGGAAAAAAATTGAAATGCAAAACTATCAAATTATTGTTCATGAAATCCCCAACAAAAACAATCATTTTCAACTATGACCAAGACACTCCAACTATGAAAGTGGGATGCAATTTTTTTGATTTTTTCTTTCCAAATCACATGAAAACTAAAAAGAGACCTTTTTTATTTATTTTAATCAAAATGAAATTATTCAATGACACTTTGAAAATAAATCAAAAGAGAATGAAGGTGGAGAAAACAAGCACCCAAGGAATAAAAGATTCAACCACAAAGATGTCTTCAACACAGAAAACTCAAGCTTTCAATCGTAATTTCTTTTTCTCAAATAATTTGAAGAAAGATTGCACTCCAAGATGAAGTGAAAATAAAGAGAGTTGGATTTGTTTAAACAATGGAAGAAACCCCAAAATATATTTAAAAACAAATGAACTATGTTGGCCCTCGACCAAGTTTTGAGGAAACCTTGGTTAGATTTGGACCACTTTTGGACTTCGACACATTGTTAGAAGAAGGAGCGCCTAGGAGGAGATGAGATCATGGATGTTGGCCCATGGGGTTTACCCATGACTAGGCCTTATTTTAAGGGTTTGTAAAAGTATAAATAAAAGAAGGATGTATGGTAGAAGTGATAGTTTTTTGAGCTAAGTGCAAGTAGTTTGAACAGATTTGTGTCAAGGAATGTATGCGTGTTAAGGATTTGTGCTCAGTAGAGGGTTGGCTCTATGCCCTGACCTAGTTTTGGAAGGAGGATATGGTGCTCAGTGCGTAGATATCATGTCCTATGTGAAGCTTGACTCTATGGATTAGTGCACATGAGTGAATGAATGTAAGATTCGAGCACATAATAAAGAAGGTGAAGCGGTTGGTGGACGTAGCCCCACACTGGGGTGAACCACATACATATGTTATCTTATGGTTTGCTTTGTGCAATGTTATATATATTATGTTTTGCTTAGTTCTTATATTATATGTGTGATGAACATGTATGTGTTGCTTAAAGGAATTGCTTATATTAGAATGCTATATCTGATTCCGAATGCTATGTGCTAAGTGGTTGAAGTACGTAATATTTGTTGTTACTACACTAGATCTATTCTTGGGCACGTTCTGCGATGCTAATAAGGTTAATGAACTAATGTATATAACTTCTTAAACATTAACATAATACCCTACGAAGTGTTATTATAACAGATCTGTGTCCCATCTTGGTTACATACACCTATGTCCTTTAACCCCCCCTTTCTTGTACCTCAGGTGAGACCTCGCCTACCTCGTAGGTGTTTCCAAAAGGGTCGATAGTTAAGGTTTTGTTAGTGCGTTGTTAAGCGTTGAACCCTCAGTCTTCCCTTGTGCCAACAAATGGTTCTGTTGTCGAGACCTGAAATTGTGATTGTTGGGAACTGAAGTAAAGAAAAGAGAAGCTCTATGCGTAGATATGTTGCTAAAGTGCACAATAATCTACTTGACTTGCGAAGCTCTGTTCTAAGAAATAAATACAATATGAACAAAAGAGGTGAGATCTAAAAAGAGGTAAATATTTTTTCTTTGACAAGAGAAAGATAAGTGAAAATTTTGGTTTCGAAAGCATGAATTTAACTACGTTTAATAGGTTATGTCCTAGTATGAAGGCTAGGGCGCAGTTGAAAGAAAGAGTTGATTTGAGTAAATTTAATGGAAATGAAGAAAGATATGTTATTCCTATGCATAGAAAGAGGTTTTGGACTAATAAGTGGATGCAGGAACCTAGAAAGTGTTTTTGTAGATTGCAGGTCTAGCACTAYGATCCTAGTCTGCAATACAGAAAAGGATGGGGAACGTTTAAAAGAAAAATAGGATTGACAATGTGTTATAACTRCAGAAGACCGAGACACCTTGCTAAGGAATGCCCTGGCACAGGTCCTATTTGTCTTTGTTGTAATATTGTTGTTCATGAAGTTGAAGAGTGTCCAAGRATGATTGTTAAAGTTGAAAGGATGAACATCATACAAGAAAACTATGAAGGAAGTCAAAAGACCAAGGGCATGTTAGAGAGTCATAAAGAGAAAGAATCAGAGGAATCTCAGGCTACATTTTTACAGTTTAAAGAAATGATGCATATTCACAAAGATGTCAGTTTATCAGAGATATTGAAACTAAAACAACGCATAAGTGCAAGAATAGAAGACTTCGATATAGATTGTGTTTTGGATGAGGAAACACAAGTGAATATTATGACAGAATACACTTGGGAAATTTTGGGAAAGACTAYTATGATACCTTCGTTAGGAAGGATAGGCTTGTTTAAGGGAAACATGATAACCTTATGTGGAAGAGTTACTAATGTACCTATTATTATTCATGGAACAAYGACTGAAGAGGAATTTAAAGTCATTAAGTTTGTTCAGAACAACACCCCTTTCCCACTTTTATTAGGAAAGACTTGGATTGAGAAGGATCARATTAGAAGGAAAGCAGAGGATGAAGCTACAGAAAAGAAAAATCAAAAACTAAGAGATTTCATAGCTAGAAAAATAGACCGAGTAATAGAAGAACGAGAGGATAAGTCAAAGMAACAGAGCAAAGTAATAATGCAGGAGGGACAAAAGACAAGAGAATTAGTTGTCAAGGTTGAAATAATGCAAGAAGGCTTGAAGGACCTATATATTCAAGAAAGAAGTATGTCCACTTAGGAAGTGTTAGAAAATGGATATTAATCTCAGACCCTTTGAGGGAACCTCAACAATGCGAAGTCACTATGCTAGGGGAAGATAAGAATAAAAATGGAAAGAGAATTTTAGAAACAGTTAGAGAGACTCAAATCATAGGAAAGAATGCAAGGAAGATCAATAAAAACAAATCTGAGTTGGAAAAACAACAAGAAGCTACAAAGAACTGATGGAACACTTCGTAGACTAGAATCTCGCAGGAGGCAGGTTCGCAGGATTTAAACCTCTCTGGAACAAAAAGTTTGCTTAGAATGGGACTTCGCCCTAGAAAATCTATATGACCGTTGGAGGTGCCCCAACCATTAGAACTATGCTCCGAAATGGTTAGAAAACACATTTATGGGCTGATGGACCGCTTTTGGATGTTGATGTCGCGCCATAACGGATAGATTCACATTGATGGAAGCATTCCTGGCCATTGGAAGAATCTATTACGATGCCCCACTTATTTAACCCGTCAGACAGTGCACTGGGAGAACTTTTTTCTACCCGTGATTAACTGAGCCAAGAAGAGAATTGTTTGTGTGTCGAACTGTGTTATCAAAAACTAGACCCCACCTATCTGTTTGTCTACCCCGTCTCTTTGTTTGTCTACCCCGACCTGTCTGTTTAAAAGTTAGAATGTCGAGCGAACCTAGTGAATTAGAGAAGTCTATCAAGGAAGTCCTCAAGAATCTAATGGCTGATATACCAAAATTTGAAGGTGTCCAAGCATCGTGGATTAGGGGACTAAAGGCTTCCCCTTTGACTGGACGTCGCTATGGCTGTGTTAACTCTGTGATTGAGCAGGGAAGTAAGCATCGCAGTGATCTGGCTAATGTGAATCAGATCATGTCGATCCTACCAGAGTATATCCCACCTTTGGTTGGTGTATTTAACCATGATAACATCCTCCAAGATTATGAGTACACCGTGTTCACCGCATACATTCTGAAAGGTATACACGTAGTCAGGAGTCATTTAGGACAGATCCCACTACTGAAGAACAATGACTTCAATTTAGGAGACATGAAGTACTACGCTATGTCGAAACCCCATCACTATCTCACAAAGTCAACTAGGAAGAATCCTTGCCTCATCTCACATCCATGGATTAAGTGGATGGTGTATTCCACGGTGCTGAATGTGATGAAGATCCCCCATTTTGGTGACCACCAGGAGGTTAATGCTTGCATTAAACTCCTCCTGTCGTTTTATCATGGTGGATACTTGTGGCTCGACAAAATAATTACTGTGGATATGATGCTAATCAACCAGATCATCGGATTAAGCATGAACGGACCTTACCCTCAACATTTTTATCCAGGGAAGGCCTCATACCGCTCCCTGGAACAATGCATCAAGGAAGATTATGGAGAATTCTAAAAAGGAAAGAAAGGTTCCAAGGTAGCCTCTATACAGGATGGCACAGTGCACCTCACTTGCCAACTCATAGCTGGCAAGATCGTAAGGAAGAAATGCCCCACACAGGTCACTGGGTTCGTGGTGGACCTCACAGGAAAATGTGTGGAGGGAATGCAAATGAACTGGGTGAGTCACCTCGTCAATGAACTAGAGACAGATTGTCGCGAAGCCTAGGATTTGGGATATGAATTCCACTATAGTTGGCTGATCATTTTGATCACATTTGTCACTTGGAAAATGACTAAAGGAGCCACCTTCCCAAAAATCGAACCCTTAGAGCCATTGGCTGCTCAGTTTTCAACCCTGTGGTACACCAACAACATGACAAAGCAGTGGCAGTCCAACATTTTATTTCATGCATACTATCAACAATTAAAGGTTGCCATTGAATCATTTATGTGCATGAAACCATGCACCTTGCACCAGTACCGACCATTTTCAAAGTTCTGTGCAGATCCTCATTTCATCTACATTACTGCACGCAGAGATGAGAACCATGAAGAATTACAATCGTACTACAAGCTGACAGATGAATACATGGAGCAGGTTACAAAGGAGTGGTCAGGGGAATTTCTTGTACCTGTTGTTGATGCATAAATCTCTGAAACTAACACCATAGGAATCCACATAGTCACCTGGGTTGAAAATGTCGGAGAGTCTAGTGGGATGAATAATAAGAAAAAGAAGGAAGACGTTCAAGATATAGAGAGCGATGAGGAGGACAACACTTCTGAAGATAATGAGTCTGGCTCGCTCGGAGGAGGAGGAGAATACAAAGAAAAAGGACAAGGAGGAGGAAATGAAGGAGAATAAGGGAAAGGAGGAGGAGAAGATACCACCCCTCCACTTGATGATCCCCCTGTTGGGACAGTAACACCACAGAAGAGGAAGGTTTCTCCAGAGAAACCTTCAGCAAGGAAGAAGACGCGTGCTAATAAGCCCCAGTTGGAGGCCACACTCACGGAGGACGATATCAGTCTGGTCTGCAGAGATATGGAGGATGCTTCCGAGGACATATTTCATAGATATGGAGAGAAGCAGGAGGATCTATATGGAAGGATCGAAAAATAATTGAAGGAAGTACAACAAGTTGTTCTTTTGGTCTGCATAGTACCTACTGTGCCTTCCTCGTCACAGATTGCAGAATTGAGGGATGAACTAGCCCAATTAAGAAGACTTGTGGATGCGACAAAAGATCAAATTCAGAGAGTCTAGAAAGAGAAGGAGAAGGCTACAAAATCCTTGAAACAAGAGAAATATGAAGTCTTAGTGCAATTAAGGACAACGCATAAAAATGTAGCAGCCCAAGAAAGTGAGAAAGCAGAGCTTCAGGTGAAGCACAAGGAGGAAAAAGCCCAACTAAAAAGAGAAAAGGAGCAGTTGCTCGTAGAGTGGGCCATGTTCAAAGAAGTAGTGAGTAAAGAATGTCACTTTATTCCAGGCTTGGAATAGGAGGATAAATATTTGGTTGAGGCTCAAGTAGTGAAGCTCGCTAATACCCTCCATCAGCTTCAGGCTAGAATAATAGAATTGGAGGCCCAATCAGTACCGAGCACCCCGCAAGAGGTGCATGACCAGAGGGAGGAAACCTCTAAGAACACAACAGTAAGGATAAGAGCCCTCGCCATAGAGTGAAAACAAGCACACATAGTACATACATATGAATGCCTCATCAAGGATCCAGAGCTAAGAAAGATGGAAGCAGTTATAGGAGGCATGGAAGCAGGCATTTTTCATCCAAGCATAGATGAAGATGCTCACCGCAGTTGAGAGAATGAAGAGATCCCATGAGTAGCACATAGTACAACAGTAGATCACTGCCCTCCATGGGAAGGTAATGGAAGTCACGTAGAAACTGCAACCTGTGTAGGATGAAGATTGCAAGGTGTTCGAAGATATTGATGGACAGATCTAGCAATTGGACCAAGTGGTCGCATCAGTAGAATAACACCTGGAAGGGCCTATTACAGAGAAGACAATCCAGGAGCTCATTCAACGAGAGGCTTAGGTGAAGCAACAAGTCGAGGCAACCCGAATTAAGCTCGAGGCCTTCAAAGAAACATTTTCCAAACCTGAGTGACTTGGAACGAGTCATAGGTGAGTGTTGGGGGCCTGTTGGCCCTCGACCAAGTTTTGAGGAAACCTTGGTCAAATTTGGACCACTTTTGGACTTTGACACATTTTTCGAAGAAGGAGCACCTAGGTGGAGCTGAGATCATGGATCTCACCCATTTTTGCAGGCTATGTGGACCCAGTAAGGGGTCCTCTAGGGTTTTTGTAATGGGTTTATGGGATGTCGACCCATGGGGTTTATCCATGACTAGGCCTTATTGTAAGGGTTTGTAAAAGTATAAATAAAATAAGGATGTATGGTAGAAGTAGTAGTTTTTGTAGCTAAGTGAAAGTAGTTTCAACAACTTTGTTCCAAGGAATGTATGTGTTTTAAGGCTTTGTACTTAGTAGAGGGTTGGATCTGTGCCCTGACCTAGTTTTGGAAGGAGGATCTGGTGCTCAATGCACAGATATCTTGTCCTATGCAAAGCTTGAATATGTGGCTTAGTTCACAGGAGTGAATGAATGTAAGATTTGAGTACATAATAAAGAAGGCAAAGCGGTTGGTGGATGTAGCCCCACACTGGGGTGAACCACGTACATCTGGTATCTTATGGTTTTCTTTGTGAAATTTTATATATGTTATTCTTAGTTCTTAGATTATATGTGTAATGAACATGTATGTGTTTCTTAAAGGCATTGCTTATGCTAGAATGCTAGATCTAATTCAGAATTCTATGTGCTAAGTGGTTGAAGTACATAATCTTTGTTGTTACTATGCTAGATCTATTCTTGGGTACGTTCTGTGATGTTAATAAGGTTAATGAACTAATGTATATCACTTATTAAGCATTAAGAGAATACCATGTGAAGTGTTATTATCACATATCTATGTCCCAGCTTGGTTACAGACACCTATGTCATGTAACCCCCCCCTTGCTTCTACCTCAGGTGAGACCTCACCTACCTTGCAGGTGTTGCCGAAAGGGTCGGTAGTCAAGGTTTTGTTGGTGCATGTTAAGCATTGAACCTTAGGTCTGCCACTGTGCCAACAAATTATCTTCACAAAAGTTCCATCAACACTAAAATGCTAAAGGAATGGGATTAGATGACCTAAATTGTACCCAAAAAACAAAAAGTTCTTTTAATCAGATGAACAAATGGCACAAAAAGGAAAAAAATTCAAATTATCTTGAAAAATGTTGGAGCAATGACTGTTATGATAGATCTGAGAGAGATTTGGAGGGGTGGAAGAAAGGAAAAACATAGATATGAGCTTAGTTTGAAGGATGCCCATTTACAAAATGGTGTTTAGAGCCTGGTCACACCCTGTTAATGACCACAGGGAAACCACAAAGCATTATTCTCTCCTAGTATAGGACTAGAGGGTGACAACAAAGAACTGGTCACAGAGAGCAGTGCAATTCTAGTTGAGTTTTGTACCTTGGGAGGTGTTCCCCGTGTGCTTGTGACCTCCTTAGCACATGTGAGATGGACATTACACTTTGTACCTTGTACTTTTGTCTAATTTCACTTTGACTTTGTGTAAAGTTAAATTTAGTCATTTTTGGCCTAAAAGTGACTATTAATTCACAAAGGGGGTGAATTAGGGACCTAAAGTTGACATAGGAAACTTAACCCAAAGTGGGTTATTGATTTAGATATTTATGGGGAGATATCAACCATTGATTAGATGGGACATGAGATGATCTTCACCATTCATATCTTAGGTTTCCTTATGTATGTCAAAGAAGAGCGCAAAGGGTGAAGGAGGCATTCATTATTATTTTGTTCATTGTGAGAGGAGCTCTTGGAGGATGAGCATGAGGTCAATGTTTTTAGGATTCTTGAGCTTGGGCACTATCTTTCATGGAGAGAGGCTTGCATCATATACCCTTGTTTATTTAGGAGAGAGGTTCTACTTCGGTGGAGGGCGCATTGTCAGATTGGGGCACGTCAGTTGTAGGAGGACTTCTAGCCATCAGATTGCAGTGAGATCAGTTGTAGAGGGAGGCCATTCAGCAGAGCTTCATTCCTGTGGAGGGGTTTCTAGATCTGAGATCATAGTTTGCAGTTGGAGCAGTTTCAGTGGATTTGCCAGCTTGTATGTGGGGCGCACTTCAAGGTTTGGGGCTTGTATATCAACTCGGATCAAGTTTCTATTGTATCAGGTTCCATCATATATTGTACGTTTTGTATTCCATATTCTTCTTTCCTCATATATACATATATATTCCAAATTGGTTTTCCCCGGGGGGGTTTTATCCAAGGTCATGTTAACAAAAAATACCCATGTACAAAAATTCATGTGTTAGTCTCTTAGATCTATTTATTTTTAGCTGTAAAGATCTATAGGTGTGTTGTATTTATTTTGGTATGCATGTGCTAACTTCTGTTTACTAAAACTACATGGTAGAGCACCCAAAATCGCAAATATAACTGTAACAAATCAACAAGAATTTCTTGGACTGTTGTCTGTTATAAAACAACAACATATTCTACACTTGATAGTTGAAACTTAGAGCCAAACTGTGGTCAAATACAAATCCATTTGGCAAGCTTGATAGGACCTGAAAATCTTCATGGTATCAGAGCTGAGGCGACTGAAATTTTGAGTAGTTGGGACAGCATTTTGTTGGCTCTGATATACATCTTCTTGGCATATTTTTGAGGACATCGATTGAATAATTTAGTGGTTGTTAGAGGGAATATTTGTGCAGAGGACAGTTGGGAAGTTTTGGACACTAGTCATCAATCTCTTTTCACACCTACGTAGTAGGAGTGAGGCTGATTTGAATTGACCTCTTTTCACACCTGTTTTGTTAGGAGTGAGGTCAGATTACACTTGTCTCTTTTCACACCTATGTTGAAAGGAGTGAGACATGTTTTTCCTTGGCAGTGTGAGCATCAGTTGAGGATTGCAGTTTGGTAAACATGTCAGCATCTTAGATGCGAGTTAAGGACAAGCTAGCAGGGGCTAGAAATCAGTCACCTTGTAAGGTGAGGATGATCTTCGTCTTAGAGGAACTCGAGTGATGGGGCATAGTCGAGGCATCTGTTCCCCCCATTCCTGTCACTTCTCCCATCTTGGTGGCAAAGTTCATGAAAAGTAACAAAAAGGCGAAGAGAACTATTTGTGATGCAGTTCGTGACCATATCATACCCCATTTGACATGGAATACTTGTGCATATGAGATGTGGGCATCTCTATGCAATTTATATGAGAGCTCCAATGAGAACCATAATATGGTTCTTCATGACTAACTCAGGGGCATTCGCATGCTCAAGGATGAGTCGGTAACTTCATTCCTTGGTCATTACACTCAGATCATAGACGATCTTGGAGCCATCGGAGAGGTCGTTGATCCTAACTCTTTGGTGAGGAAAGCTATGAATATCTTCACCAAACCGTGGGGTCCATTTGTATGTGGCTATAATGATCCCAAGCCAAATTTTTCACTGGGAACCACTAACTACCACTGATTTGTTTGATGTCCAGGTATCTATTGAAGTTTCCAGTTATTTAAATGATGTTTATACCAGATTCATCCAACACATGCATGATCACCATATAATCAAGATATAGAAAAACACAAGCATAGATCTGACCTTTATTATAGAAGCATGAATCAGATACAATATAAAGAGAAGATCTGGGAGAATCCTCAGATGGCTCCAATAGATAACAAGTATGAGCTGCTACAAAATGCTCCCATTGATACAAAACAAACCTCCAAAGGCTGACTAAGAAATGAAGATCAATACAAGCATATATGCATGCCAAACCCTCTAGTTGAAGAATGACACGCCCCAATAGAAGGCTAAAACCCTCAATAAATTGAACCCACTGAAAGAAGACTCAAAATGAGTCCAAACTCGGCCAGATGATAGATCAGGGTGATAGGATCACCGCCCTGAAATCTCAAGCTGAATGTCCAAGGAGAACTCCTTCAAACTCTGAATCTTCTACTGAAGCTATGCCCTCCTAGAGGCCTGGAACCCTAGGTGATTCGGCCCTGATGAGAAAAGCCTCCAAATACCCTGAAACTTTCTAGGAATGTAGATCGGGCTATGAGAACCCTGTAGGAGAAGTTTCAGACTCAGATTCTAGGTGAAGCTCTCTAGATTTGAGATTTACTGAATCATAGGATGCCCCCTTTGCCTCCAAGATGTCCCAATCTTAAGCTAATTATCTGATGGTGATAAATCTCCAGAAAAACCCTCAGAATGATGGTGGTGCCCCTGCAAGTAAAACCCAAGTGTCAGAATGTCCACAAGCTCTCCTGATAAGCTGGATCGAGCCCTTCTCTAGATGATGGTGCACCCTTGCTGGAAACACAAGAATAGTACGGCCCTGCTACTTTCTGAAGTGCTAGATGGAAATATGCTGAGAATAGAATGGTGTGGAGGAGTCTTTCATCCCCGAGACCAAGCTGTGGAACAAGGTGAGTGGGTATTTCACCACTAAGTTGCTCACAAGGGTTTGTACAGCAAAACCCCCAAACTGAATGCTCAAGAGAAATAACAAGCAATATACCAAATCCAGAATGAATAATAGGTGCGCCCCAACCTCTTACTTATACTTTTCCTTCTAATTCTCTATTGAGTTAGGTTAACTCTCAGTGTTAACTTCTATTCTTCTATTGAGTTATCTTTTTCTTCTTTATCCTTTTTCTTTCTCAAGTCAACTTAAAAATATAAATTTAGTCTAGTTGACTTTCCCCTTTAGTGTGAGACTATGACCTAGTAGGGTTACCCAGGCCACTGAGTCTCCTCATCACCTCTTTATCAAGAGGTGGGGTACATTACAGTCTCCCCTGCTTGAAATTGCTTGTCCTCAAGCAATTCCAAACCTGTTTCTCTTACCACGTGCTCCTTTTCCCATGTGGCATCCTCAATGGGTAAATCCTTCCATTTGATCAAGTACTCTTTGATGCTTTGGTTTCTGAGCCTTTTCTCTCGGACCTCTAATATATCCTCCGTAATCAAAACAATTTTTCCTTCCTCATCCAGGGGAGGTAATACCTCAATGGGTCTGATGTGTTGGCTAAGGGCTTTCTTAAGGCAGGAGACATGGAAGACATTGTGTATTTTGTTGCCCTGTGGAAGCTCCAACTCGTAGGATACAACCCCTATCCTCCTGCTAACTCTGTAGGGTCCAAAGAAACGTGGTTGTAGTTTATCTACTCCGCTCCTTTTTATGGAAGCCTGTCTGTATGGTTGGAGCCTCAAGTAGACCAGGTCACCAACCTCAAAAGTACGATCAACTTTGCATTTGTCTGCTTGGACCTTTTGTTGGTTATGTTCTCTCTGTAGATGATCCTTAAGCTCTCGGATAATGTATTGACTCTGTTGTATCCATTCCTGTACCATAGTTTCCCTGTTGTCACCAAAAGCAATCTACCCAAAAGATAAAGGATCGTAGCCATATAAGGCCCTGAATGGTGACATGCCTATGGACGTATGTTGGGTGGTATTGTAGCAGTACTCTCCCAAGCGCAACCATCTAGCCCACTCTTTATGTTGCCCTGCCACATAATTTCTGAGGTATCCTTCCACCCATTTGTTGATGATCTCTGTCTATCCATCTATCTAAGGGTGATAGCTAGTGCTAGGGGTCAAGGTCGTACCAACCAACCTAAATAATTCCTACCAGAATGTACTCATGAACCTGCTATCCCTGTCGTTGATAATGGTCTTGGGTAGGCTATGCAACCTGAAGATTTCCCTAAAGAATAGTTTGGCCACCTGTGCTGCACTGAAGTCAATGGCTATGGCGAAGAATTGTGTGAACTTTGTCAACCTGTCCACGAATACAAATATGCATTCCTTCCCTTGTGTCTTCGGCAACCCGGTGATGAAATCCATGGATATGCTCTCCCATTTGTGCTCCAGAATGGATAAGGGTTGTAGTAGTCCTGCTGGATGTGTGTGCTCATATTTGTTCTCCTGACATGTAGTACACTCCTTGACGTGCTTAATCATGTCCTCCTTGAGGCCCTTCCATGAGAACCATTCTCTCACTTGTCTGTACGTCTTGTTGATCCCCTGATGCCTTGCCATTGGTGAGTTATGGTACGCCTGCAATATCTTAGCCTTGAAGGCCGATTCAGGGACCAAAAAGATTCGGTCCTTATAGTAGATGAGGTTATTCACAACCTTGAAGTCATCATCTTGTACCTGCCCATACAACAGTTGGCATGCGAACTGATCCTTTGCATACTCCATCACCATATGGTCTTTCCAGTCAACTAATACCCTGGTCATGGAAAAGATGGATGGCCTCCTGGATAACGCATCAGCCACCACATTGTTCTTCCCTTTGACAAATTCAATGTCAAAATCATAGGCCTGTATTCTTCTTACCCATTTCTTCTACCTCTCATTCAAATCCTTCTGCTCCAATAGATATTTGAGACTGTTATGATCTGACTTGACCAAAAATCGGGAACCAACCAAGTATTGTCGGAATTTGGCTAGCACATGCATGATAGCCAACATTTCTTTGTCACAAATGTTGTAGAGTAGCTCGAGACCCTTGAGTTTCCAACTCTCATAGGCAAGAGGGTGCCTCTTCTGCATCAGTACGACTCCTATTCCTTCCCCGGAGGCATCACACTCCAAGGTAAAAGGAAGGATGAAGTCTTGAAGGGATAATACTGGGCACATACTCATCACTTCCTTCATCTTATCCATCGTTATTTGAGCCTCCTCATCCCACTTGAAGGCTCATTTCTTAGTCAAATCGTTCAAAGGTGCACACAGCTGAGAAAATCCTTTGACAAACCTACTGTAATACGTGCACATGCCCATAAATCCTCTCATTTATGTGAGTGTCTTAGGAGTAGGCCATTCCATGATAGCTTGTATTTTCTCCTGATGTACCTGTACCCCCTTTGCCCCTATAATGTGTCCGAAGTAGAGGACCTCTGTCATTCCAAATTTTCATTTGGAATCCTTAGCATACAGTGATTGTTCCTCCATGATTGACAAAATCTGATCCACATGCCTTACGTGCTCCTCCCACGTCTTGTTGTAGATAAGCAAGTCATCAAAAAATACCAACAGGTACTTCCTCAGCTGCTTGTTGAACACATGGTTCATACATGATTGGAACGTAGCAGGGGCATTGCTTAAACCAAAGGGCATCACCAAAAACTCATAATGGTTGTAATGACATCTAAAAGTTGTTTTTGAGATGTCTTCCTCTCTTATCTTGATCCGATGATAACCAGAACGAAGATCAATCTTAGTGAAGTAGATGGCCCCATGCAATTCGTCCAACAGTTCATCAATCCTTGGTATTAGATACCTGTTTTTGATGGTCTTTTTATTTAAGGCCCTAAAGTCAATACACATCCTCATAGTGCCATCTTTCTTCTTCACCAACACTACTGAAGAAGCAAAAGGGCTATTGCTGGGCCTGATGTGCCCCATATCTAGAAGTTCCCTGATGGCCTTCTTTGTACTTCTTGGGATGTCTATATGGTGTGGTAATAACTAGTTTGGCCCCTTCCTCTATCTCAATGATGTGCTCAAACCCCCTATCTGGTGGTACCCCCAGAGGAATAGGCCCAAACACCTTGTGGTGTCTGTCAAGGATTTCCTTGATCTTTGGAGTGTAGTGAACCTTTCCATGTTCATCCATACATGTCACAATACTGCATTCAGATGCGTATACTATCTCATCTCTCTGGAAGATGGCCTCCATCCTCTTGGTCGTGACTACCTTTGTAGCATTCCCTGTCATGCCCCAAAGCACTACCTTTCATCCACCCTCCTCTGTGAATGACATTTCCATAGTTTTGTAGTTGGTGGTGATAGGCCCCAATGTGCTGAGCCAATGAACCCCTAGGATGATGTTGGTATCCGGAAGGTCCATGACATAGACATCATGTATCAGTTCATGCCTACGCTGGGTAAGCTCCATGCCTGGAATGTATCGGTCGTAGGGCATAGTGCCTCCACCTTGAATCCTTTAATTTCTACTGTGGGTATGTGCCTCCTTTTCAATAATGTTGAGTCAATGAAGTTGTGGGAACCTCCTCCATCAATCAAAACCAAAACCCTCTATCCCTGCAAGACCCCCCTCATTCAGAAGGTGTTATACTTTGGCACTCCACTGATAGATGCCAAGGTGGCCATATTGTCCTGTCCTGTGATCTACTCCTCTTCTGTCTCAATGGTATTGGCTTCCATGTTCTGTATCTGACCTATCTCCTCTTCCTCCTCGTTGTCTGAAGTGACCTCAATGTAGTGCACTTGACCACGGCCCATGCATTTGTGTGTTGGGTTCCATGGTTCTTTGCAAGTGAAGCAAAGTTGCTTCCTTCTCAATTCCCTCCTAGTGTTTTCATCCACTCTGCCACATCCCTTGTCAAAGCCCCTTGGGTCGCATCCTCTTGGGTTCATTTGAGGCCTTTGATCTCTTCCACCATTGTTAAGAGGTGATCTGGGTATGAATTTAGGTTTAGCAACTGGACCCAAATCCCTCATCCTCCAAATAGCCTCCTGTAGGTTGGTAGGCTTGAAGGCCTTTACCCAACCCTTCTGTGAAAAGAATCATGAGCCTGGTCAGGGACATATCTTGCACCATCACTGCCAACCTATGAAATTCATCAATATATGTCTCAGTTGTACCTGTTTTCTTGAGTTGGGTGAGCTCGCGGAAATGTAGCTCAGGATATCCTTGATCAAATCTATCAATGAGCCTCTGAGTGAATTATGTATAGGACACAATCTGATTGTGGTCGAGTGTGGTGAGTCCATGATACCACCATTTGTGAGCCTTGTCATCCAAGTACATAGTGGCAAACTTGATGGCCTCCATCTCCCTCATGGGGATAAGCTACAAGTAGGTATCCATCTTTTGCACCCAAGATTGTGCTATCATCTTGGACGTACCATTAAAGTATGGGATCTCTATCTTCCCTGCCCTTCGTTCAAATTCAAAACTGCCCATGTGGTTTGTCCTAGGTTGATCTATGAACCTGAGTTGGAAATACTGATCTAGGGACATCTGTCTTTGGACCCTCATATCCAAAATGTAGTACTCCTTGGTACTCCTCGCCAATTGTTCCACAAAGTCTTCAACCTGTTCTTGTTGCCCTTTCTCATCTGTGAATGTGGGCATGTACGGTCTAGGGTTAGCTCTGCTACCTGAATGTTGGCCTAGTTGTTCATCTGTGAACGTGGGCATGTATGGCCTAGGATTGACCCTGCTACCCATCTAACCCTGGGACGTGCCACCTCCCAGACTTCCTTCGGATCTGGGGGCTTTCTCCATGTTATATCTGATCTCCTCATGGACTCCACTGGATCCACCAGCCTCCTTATTTCCATACATATCAGGGTCCTTCCCTTGATGGGTTACTTGCATCAGAATTTCAGTTATCTGGGATTAATTCTTGTTCATCAGCTGGAGGTTCTCGTCAACCTTCTTCAAGGTTTTAGAAATTTCGGCATGTCCCCTTCTGTTGGTTTCCTAGTACTCATCTAAGTGTTGGACCAACGTGCTTTCTGTGTGGTTTATGGTTTGTTGGAACTTATCAAATTCGACTGCTAAGAAGGCCAAGCCTTGAGGCTCACGATCATCCCCTGACCCTTCCATTTCGGCCTATGTTTCACTGTTGGTTTTCTTCCTCCAACCCATAAAGATTCCACTGTACCTCTGCATGCACCAATCCCTCCACAAGTTTGGAGGATCGAAGCTATGATACCACTGTAATGATCCCAAGCCAATTTTTTCACTGGGAACCACTAACTACCACTGATTTGTTTGATGTGCAGGTGTCTATTGAAGTTTCCAATTATTTAAATGATGTTTATACCAGATTCACCCAACACATGAAAGATCACCATATAATCAAGATATAGAAAAACACAAGCACAGATCTGACCTTTCTTATAGAAGCATGAATTAGATACAATAGAAAGAGAAGATCTGGGAGAATCCTCAGATGGCTCCAATAGATAACAAGTATGAGCTGCTACAAAATTCTCCCGTTGATACAAAACAAGCCTCCAAAGGATGACTAAGAAATGAAGATCAATACAAGCAGATATGAATGCCAAACCCTCCAGCTAAAGAATTTCACGCTCCGATAGAAGGATGAAAACCTCAATAAATCGATCCCACTGAAAGAAGACTCCAAATGAGTCCAAACTCAGCCAGATGATAGATCAGGGTGATAGGATCACCCCCCTGAAATATCAAGTTGAACGTCCAAGGAAAACTCCTCCAAACTTTGAATCTTCTATTGAAGTTGCGCCCTCCTAGAGGCCTGGAACCCTAGGTGATTTGGCCCTAATGAGAAAATCCTCCAAATACCCTAAAACGTCCCAGGAATGTAGATCAGGCTATGAGAACCCTGTAGGAGAAGTTTCAGACTCAGATTCTAGGTGAAGCTCTCTAGATCTGAGATTTACTGAATCATAGGACACCCCCTTTGCCTCCAAGACATCCCAATCTGAAGCTAATTATCTGATGGTGAAAACTCTCCAGAAAAACCCTCAGAATGATGGTGGTGCCCCTACAAGTAAAACCCAAGTGTCGGAATGGCCACAGGCTCTCCTGATAAGATGGATTGAACCCTTCTCTAGATGATGGTGTGCCCTTGCTGGAAACATAAGAATAGTACAGCCCTGCTACTTTCTAAAGTGCTAGAAGGAAATATGATGACAATAGAATGGTGTGGAGGAGTCTTTCATCCCCAAGACCAAGCTGTGGAGAAAGGTGAGTGGGTATTTCACCAATGATTTCTCACAAGGGTTTGTACAACAAAACCCCCAAACTGAATGCTCAAGAGCAATAACAAGAAATATACCAAATCCAAAATGAATAATAGGTGCGCCCCAACCTATTACTTATACTTTTCCTTTTAATTCTCTATTGAGTTAGGTTAACTCCCAGGGTTAACTTCTATTCTTCTGTTGAGTTATCTTTTTCTTCTTTATCCTTTTTCTTTCTCAAGTAAACTTAAAAATATAACTTTAGTCTAGTTGACTTTCCCCTTCAGTGTGAAACTATGACCTAGTGGGGTTACCTAGGCCACTGAGTCTCATCATCACCTCTCTATCAAGAGGTGGGGGACATTACAATGGCATAGTTTCTAGGGAGGTCATGCCTACATGGGAGAGGATGTGGGATGACTTCGCCCAGGAGGAGATTAGGATTGCAGTTGAGGCTTCTAGACAGTAGCAACAACATATTGGTCAGGGTGAAGAGGATCCTTCTCTTTGGACAAAGGGAAAGAAGATGGTCGGTCATGGGGGTCGGCAGGGTCCCAAGTTTGGGGCCCCACCATAGGGGAGTGGAGGAGGAGAGAGAAGCATTGGTCAGGGAAGTGGTCAGAGGAGAGATATGAGAAAAGTAAAGGGAATTGTTTGTAAGACGTTTGGGCACTATGTTGGATAGGGCCCGAACAGGAAGAAGAAGAAGGGTGGTATCAGAGCTACAGCAGAGGAGATATATTTTTAGAGATATTTTTAGAGAGAGAGTTCTTTCCTCATATGTTTCACTTCAGTTGAGACGACACCCAGTATATGGTATATTGATAGTGGGGCTTCAAGCCATATGACTGGACTTTGAGAGAATTTTTCTGATCTCAGAGACACTAAGGTTAGGATTAAGATTTCTCTTGGAGATGATAGAGTGGTCAGAGTTGTATGGGTTGGAATAGATGCCTTTCAAAGAGATGGCATGCCACCTATATCATTTACGAATGTTCTTTATGTCCCTGGGATGAAGAAGAAATTTATTTAAGTTTCCACCCTCCAGGATAAAGGTCTTGAGGTGACATTCAAAGGCACCAAGGTACTGATTCATCCTTGGGGGTCTTCACTTGCCTCAGGACAGGTGATTGGAGTAAGGGATGGGAAACTGTTCATATTAATTTTTCAGCCACTTCATGCATTGGCAGCGAGTAGCGACAAAAACAGACAAATATGTGAGTTATGGAATCACAGGATGACCCACCTACATCATGGGGCTCTTGGAGGACTGAGAGATGTTGTGACCGGAGTGCCACAGATCAGTATTTACCATCAGGATGTGTGTAGAGGGTGTGTTCTTGGTAAGTTTACCAAGGCATTGTTCCCCAGCAGTGACACTAGGTCACCTGGGATACTGGATTTAGTACACACAGACGTGTGTGGGCCCATGACTTGGAGGTCCTTGAGTGGTTGTGAGTACTATATCACATTTATTGATGCCTACTCGAGGAAGACTTGGATATATTTCCTAAAGGCCAAGAGTGAGGGCTTCACATGGTTCCAAGAGTTCAGAGCTCTTGTGGAGAACCAATTGAGAAAGAAGATCAAAGTCTTGCAGTCGAATAATTGGGGAGAGTATTCCTCGAGACAGTTTGTAGACTTATGTGCACAGCATGGCATCAAGAGATAGATGACCATATCGTACAAGCCCCAACAGAACATGGTTTTCGAGAGGAAGAACTGAGCCATTACCGATGCAGCGAGATCCATGATGCAAGATCAGAGTTTTCCTTAGTACTTATGGGCAGAGGCATGTGCTACTACAATTTACCTGCAGAACAGGAGCCCCCACAGGATATTGGGGAAGATGACTCCTGAGGAGGCCTTCACTAGTAGGAAGCCTGATGTCGAGCACATCAAGATCTTTGGGTGCTTGAATTTCTCTCATGTCCCCTTGGAGAGGAGGGCAAAGCTAGACCCCACAACCCAGCAGGGGATTCTATTTGGATACTCAGAGGTGTTGAAAGCCTATCGCATATACATTCCATCACTTAGGAGAGTGGTTGTGAGCAGAGATGTCATATTTGAGGAGGATATGTATTTTGTGATATCTCTTGAGTCAAGAGTTGAAGTTGAGGATGATGCAAAGTCGTTGATTGCAGTCTCAAAGGGAGCACAGCCTCAGATTTCGAGTACACTAGTATCAGGGGTGACAGGGTCACCATGCATAGCTTCAGGGTCACAGTCAGAGCATGTTCAGTCAGATGGGGCACAGAATTCAGAGGGAGCACAAACTTCAGGACCTCAGAGTGTTGAGACAAGTCCCGAGGCAGTCACTCTTGGGTAGAGAGACCTTATTTCTCCATTGACCACCTCACGGAAGAGGAGACCTAGATGGTTTCAAGAGACCCTGAAGGAGGCTAGGGAGAATGTAGGGGATCCCAAGAGACAGATCAGAGAGAGCATGCGACCAATCAAATTGGGATCATATTTGGCACTAGTGAAGAGTGTCAAGGATACTGAGCCACAAACTTTTGTGCAGGTAGTGGACCATCAGGTATGGAGAGAGGCCATGGTAGAGGAGTATGACTCCATTGTGCACAATGATGTTTGGGATGTGGTTCTGAGGCCAGTGGGGAAGTTAGTTGTGACTTCTAGGTGGTTGTACAAGACCAATATTGCTACATATGGCAGCATGGAGAAACACAAGACCCGTTTTGTGGCACGAGGCTTCTCACAGATTGAGGGAGTCGATTATGACGAGACTTTTGCACAAGTTGCGAGATACACTTCTATCGGGACTATCATTTCCATAGCAACAAATATGGGTTGGCGCATTCACCAGATGGATGTGAAAACCACATTTCTGAATGGCTTTATTAAGGAGGAGGTGTACATAGAGCAACCACAAGGGTTTGAGGTGAGTGACAGGGAGACTCACATGTGTCTTCTAAGGAAGGCACTATATGGTCTGAATCAAGATCCCCAAGATTAGTATTCACGCATTGATGCTTATTTTCTTTAGATGGGCTTTGAGAAGAGCGATGTTGATTTGAACCTCTATTTCATCATTAGGGGTGAGGACACACTCATTCTCATTTTTTATTGGGATGATTTATTCATTACTGGAGCTTAGGATCTCATAGTTGAGTGCAATCTAGGACTTGCATCAGAGTTTGAGATGAGTGATATCAGATTGAGGATGGCAAGAGGAGGATCACATATTTCTCAAGAAGGGGAAGTATGCAGCATATATTTTGAGCAGGTTTCATATGGAGGACTGCAAACCCATGTCTACACCTATGATCACCAACTGGAAGAAGCTTAGTGCTTCAGATAGCTAGTTGGTGGATGCCAAAGTATACAGGAAATTGATCAGTTCACTTATGTATCTGGTTAACACAAGACCAGATATTTTTTTTACCATGAACACTCTCAATCAGTACATGGTTGAGCTGAGGAGTGTTCACATGGTTTGGGCAAAACACATCTTGAGATATGTTGTTGGGATAGTGGACTATGGCCTAAACTATGTCAGGGGAGATGGAGTGAGTTTGGTTGGCTACATAGATTCATACTAGGTTGGATGTGTTGCTGACAGGAAACGCACCTCAGGGTGTTGCTTCAGTTTGGGGTCAGGACTTGTTTCCTGGTTCAGCCGGAAGAAGAAGTCCGTTTCTTTGAGTTCGGTCGAGGCAGAGTATATGGTGGCCATTCAAGACATTTGTGAGGCCATTTGTATTTGTAAGATGTTGGTTGGGTTATTTGGTTAGGAGATGTCACCGACTTTCATTCACTGTGATAATCAAAGTTGTATCAAAATCTTGGAGAATCCAATGTTTCATGACCGGTCAAAGCATATTGAGATCATGTACCACTTCATTTGTGACTAGGTTCAGAGAGGGGAAGTTTAGTTGTAGTATGTATCTATAGATGACCAAGTTGCATATATTCTCACCAAGGCCTGACCACAGGGAAATCATGTATATTTCAAAGACAAGATGGGATTGGTGAGGAACACCTTCCTCAGTAAGAGGGAGTGTTGATTTTGGTACCTTGGGAGGTGTTCCCCATGTGCTTGTGACCTCCTTAGCACATGTGGGATGGACATTACACTTTTTACCTTGTACTTTTGTCTAATTTCACTTTGACTTTGTCTAAAGTGAAATTTAGTCATTTTTGGCCTAAAAGTGATTATTAATTCACAAAGGGGGTGAATTAGGGACATAAAGTTGACATAGGAAACTTAACCCAAAGTGGGTTATTGATTTAGATATTTATGGGGAGATCTCAACCATTGATTAGATGGGAGATGAGATGATATCCACCATTCATATCTTAGGTTTCCTTATGCATGTCAAAGAGGGGCGCAAAGGGTGAAGGAGGAATTCATTCTTCTTTTGTTCATTGTGAGAGGAGATCTTGGAGGATGAGCATGAGGTTAGTTTTGTGAGGATGCTTGAGCTTGGGTGCTAGCTTTCATGGAGGGAGGCTTGCATCATCTACCCTTGTTTATTTAGGAGAGAGGTTCTACTTTTGTGGAGGTCGCATTGCCAGATTGGGGCACATCAGTTGTAGGATGACTTCTAGCCATCATATTGTAGTGAGATCAGTTGCACAGGGAGGCCATTCAACAGAGCTTCATTCCTTTGGAAGGGTTTCCATATCCGAGCTCACAGTTTGCAGTTGAAGCAGTTTTAGTGGATTTGCCAGCTTGTATGTGGGGCACACCTTTCTGGGGCGCACTTGGAGGTTTTGGGTTTGTATATCAACTCAGATCGAGTTGATATTGTATCAGGTTCCATCATATATTGTACTTGTTGTATTCCATCTTATGCTTTCCTCATATATACATATATATTTCAAACTGTTTTCCCCCCCGGGGGGGGGGTTTATCCAGGGTCATGTTGACCAAAAATACCTGTATACAAAAATTTATGTGTTAGTCTCTTAGATATGTTTATTTTCATCTTTAAAGATCTATAGGCGTGTTGTATTTATTTTGGTATGCATGTGCTAACTTATGGTTACTAAAACTACATGCTAGAGCACCCAAAATCGCAAACCATAACAAATCAGAAAGAAGTTCTTGGACTGTTGGTTGTTATAAAACATCAGCATATTCTACACTTGACAGTTGAAACTTAGATCCAAACTGTGGTCAAAGACAAACCCAGTTGGCAAGCTTGATAGGACCTGAAAATCTTCAATTCTTGGTCCGGTTGCTTCCTGCAATGGAGTAACTAGCGACCAAAATATTTTTGTCGCTCTGTGGGCATGGATAAATCGTGATTATGATAGTGAAAGTGTGAAAACTAATAGATCTGAGATATATCTATCAGATATGGGTCTAAAAACTTTCAAACAAACTCAAAAAAGACTTATGGACATAATGAAAACAAAAACCAAGGATTAAAACAGGAAAATATATTGAGGATATGAATTCAAAATTTGAGGAAGAAATCGAATAAATAAAAATGAATTCCCTAGTGGAGTTATTAGTCTATTGTAGGGTAAATGAAATGTTTAGGATTTACCTCCCTTAGGATCTTCCTAGACCTAAGACAGAATAGAAACACAAGCTATATATTTTCCTGGATCTAAATCATACATTAAAAGACCTATGAATTGATGGAATGAAAGGCTTACCCATTGATGTGATAGTTGTCCCTTCACGCTCCTTAGTTGTTATCTTTATCGAAGATACCCTTCGCTCTTACCAACATGGATTTGCACACATAGATACACAAAGAAAACTTTCACAAGATCAAACAAATCATGTACAAATCAATTAATAGATTGAGTAACAAAACATAATAATATCAATTCCGTACAAAGATTATAACAATTACATTCAATCAAGTAAGGAGGAAAATATTGTACATCTTCTATTAATGGACAAATGGTTTACAACTTACATTCAAGGAAGTTGATGCAATCCTTTCCCAAGTTACTTTCCCAAGATTTGTAATCAAATTGCTAGAATAAGTTTTCTTTCTCCTTTCTCTCCCCCTTTTCCCATGAGAGACCCTCAATATATAAGATAATAGAGATAATATCAAAGGTTAATCTAGATAGGATCTATATGCCCAAGATAACAAGCTTCTCGAGGTCGAACCATGAAAAATCCGAGGTTTAATATCATCTCTTAGAAGCTAATCCTAGATAGGGAGTAACAGACCCGCTCACACCCTGCATTCTTGCAGAGAGCGATTGGTCACACCTTTTAAAAGGACAAGGAGTAACCATCAATTTTGGTCACGGGTTGTAAAGGGACAACCAACAACCAGGAAAAAATGTACTGTAAACTCAAGGGAAAAGTGGTATAATTTAGTGTTTCAGACTGCTAACCTCTAGATTATTACCATCAAGTGATCAGGTGGCAAATAATTGTATAACAAGGAATTGAGTATAATAATTATTAATTCCCATGAAAGGTCAAGAATGACCCATGGGATTGTAAAACATATAGTGAAGAGAATACATTAGGGGTGAAAACACACCTCAAGAAAATAAAATATACAAATGTACACATGGAATCCAAGACTAAAAAGGAACATCAGTTTGTTGAATGAGAACCAAGTAGAAGGTCAAGATGAAGAACTTTGCATTAAATCAATTAGGTATCATCATCTTGAGATGTTTCTCCTACCACTTGAGGCTGAAACAAAACTCTAATATGTTCATGAGGCTAAGGGATTTATTGAAATATTTACATGGTCTAAATCACCTATTAAATGTATGATCATAAGTTTCAACTTCATAGAAAGAAATCAATCAATAACATATTATTCTCGAATATTTATCCAGAAAAAAAATGATATAGTTTGAATATCTCTAAAAATAAAAAAAAATTCAAACATCCTTGTATACACTAAAGTCTCATAAGGAAGTCTCATAAGGGGTCACAAGAATCTTAAAAAAACAAAAAAGACTTGTCCCCTAAAAGCCTATTAAAGTTAAAAAAAACAAAAGAACTGTCCCCTAAAAGCCTATTAAAGTTAGTTGTAGTTGGTGAGAATTTGAACACATAAAATTAACTTTAACAAAATAATAATATTATTATATGCTAATAACTTTGCTAAACATGTCTATTCCACTTACACAATAGTTACACTAACTTTAACCTTCAAAATTATTTTTTTAAAACGTAGCGGTTCATAAGATGTAAAAGTAATATGTTAAAGTTGGTAGCCTTGAGTAACTCACATTTTCTGCTTTGGGAAAAAATGACATGTTTTATTAATTTGTTTGTCTTTGGAAAATTATAGCATGGAAGGATTCTTAGACAAGCTTACTTGATTTTTTAATTATATCTTGTATTTGTTTTGTTTTAATTGTAGGATGTGTTTTTAAAGTCGTTGTCATAAAGTATGTTGTCTTAGCATTATAATAAGGATTATTTTTTTTGTTCCTTAAATTTGTCATCTAATATAATTGGTTTTTGGAAAAGTGTTGGTTACTTGTCCTTCTCTATAGGTCATCACCTATGTATAATATAGTTTTGATTGGACGGTCTTAGAATCATAGAACCAAATCAAGGACCAATTTAGGTTACTACACTCAATTAAGGAATCAATTGAGGTTAATGGTGGTTGGCATGTGTCTTCCCTGTGATGAAAATTGTAGCAGTGTTCAATAGTATATAAATGACCATGATGCATGCAATTGTGGTGTGTGGATGGAGGCGTTATTTACAACAAAGACCACTTCCTATAAAAGGGTGAGTGAGAGGTGAGTTTTATGTACATCGAGAAGAATAAATGGAGGGTTGATTCCATAAATTAAAAATTGTTTTGATCTATCAACTATAGTACCTACAAGACTACTTTATTCTTCATAAGACCCATGCTTACACAACATAGAAGCCTCTGATCTCCACCACCTTTTTTTTTTTGGTTATTGATTTTCAAATATTTTCAGTACATTATAACAATGCCTACAAGTGCTACAAGTAAAATAGGTGACATATTTTCATATCAATGTTTATTTTGTTATATGTTTTAACACATTTTAGTTTCTTCGATTTACCATCCATAATGAGCATCATATACGAGATAGTGAGGGATAATCTGTAATGTACTTAACCAACAAAAATAATAGAACATGAATTATATTCAGAAATATAAGTGTAAAAAAAGAAAATACAAGAGACAAAGATATTAAACTTGTAGAATGTAACCCAATGTATTGATAATTCCAAAAGTGAGAAAAATTGTATGGGCCTCTTTCAAGGGGCAACCTCCTTTAAGTAGAGATTCAATATAATAACAATCCTTGAGAAAACATTACATAACCTTCTGTCTCTATAAATAGTTTCTTACTAGAAAAACCTTAACTATTTTTTGTCCCATCATTAATGAGTACCAACCACATAGTAGGCCTTATTTAAAAAGGATGAAACTTTTACATTAATTAAATATCGACTAACTATCCAATAGGCCTTATCCAAATAATATTTCCTCATAAATTAATTGAATAACCCCTAAATACCCCAAAGTAGGGAGGTTAGGGTAGGATCCTAACATGCCCTCCCCCTTCAATAGAAACAGTGTCCCTAAGGGTGGAGGTGTGAAAACTATTGTTAAGTTTTTGTTGGTTCCAAATTGGCATCTTTAAGTTGCATATACTTCCATTGTATTAGGGTTTCCCAAATAGTGTGCTAGCAAATTCAATGCTCTAATTTGGTGGCCAGTACTACTTTCAGTTATAATTGAATAAACCCTTCTTCATCAAGTTCTAGAAGGCTAATCTAAACTTGACAATTTTCCTACATGAAATTATTCAAATAGTACACATGAAAGACTAGATGAATCTTGGAGTGGGAAGGAAGATTCGATCTATAGGAAACTTGTACAATGTGTTGGATAATCTAATAGCATCCAAAGAACTTTAGCACTAGCTTTCGGTGGTCATTGTTTTTGTGAGAGGTCTGATTATAGGAACAAAGGAAAAGAAACTCATAATCCCCTTTTGCAAGAGAACATTTTGATGTGATGTTAATTATCCTATTGCTTCATTATATTTTGAACCAAAGCAATATTGTACTTAAGTATTTGGAGAAAGGCCACTCTAGTTTTAAGCACGTGACCAAATTCCTGAACATTGAATGTGCGTAGTAAATATGACACCATGGAGGGGGTATTTTGGCCACAAATAACATCATATGATGACATTTTGGGAGTGGCGTGATAAGTGGTATTGTACCACCATTCTACAAGGGGTAGTTGTTGATCCCATTAGTGCTACCATCCAAAGGAAAAGAATCTCAATTAGGTTTCTAAGCACTTATTGACTACTTCTACTTGACCATCAGTGTTAGGATGATAAATTATGCTTATTTTCAAATATGTTCCTTGTAGTTTAAACAAATCCTATGATAATTTACTTGTGAATGTGGGAACATGATCTGACATTATGGAAGCGGGCATGATGTGTAACCAAAAAATACAATCCATGAAAACTTAGGAAATTGTGGAGGGCATAAATGGGTGCAATAAGAAACACACGTGAGCATACTCTCTCTCTCTCTC
>ML796101.1:56638-91488 GCA_009831015.1 Picea engelmannii
ATGAGCAACTTTAAAAAATGTCATCGTTGAAATTTGTCATCCAATACAATTAGTCTTTGGAAAACAATTAGTTATTTGTCCTCCCTAGGTCATCACATGTGTGAAATATGATCCTAATTGAACCATCAGTGTCAAGTAGAGCCAAAAAAATCAAATCGAGGAACTTCCTTGTACCAATTGAAGAATCAATTAGGGTTAATGGTAGTTATGTGTCTTCCTTGTGATGAAAATTACAATAAGGTTCATTGGTATATAAATGATCACGATCCATGCAACTATTGTGTATGGATGGAGGTGTGATCTGGAGGTGTGATCTACAACAAAGGCCACTAGATATAGAATGGTGAGTGAGAGGTGAGATGTATGTATGTTGAGGAAAATAAATAGAGGGCCAATTTTGGAAATTAAAAATAGTTTTGTCTATCAATTAGAGTAGCAATGACACTACTTTATTCTTCACAATATCCATTCTCATACAACACGACAACCTTTAATATCCCTCATCCTCCTTTTCAGTTATTGAGTTTCAAATATTTTTGCTACAATATAACATTATATTTATATTTTCACACACCATAACAATTCCTACCCCTATTGCAACTGGCATAGGTTGTAACACCCCAATTTTGATCCCTAGATTAGTAATATATGTTTGTGTATATGATTAATGACCAAGGGAAAACCAATGTAATATGCAAATATTGTACATTAATAAAAAAAAATACAATACCAATTGTAGATGGAGAAGGACAAAACATGGTGGATATGATTCCACGATATGGGAATGAAAGGGGGATTAAGGGCTCAAGGGGGGATACATTAAACAATAATATTTATTATTTATCCCAAAGCATTTATCTCATTTATCCTAATTTATTTATTTCATATATTATCCTTTATTACAATGGAGTGAGTTTCCAAGTGAAGCATGTATGCTTCTTAGGAAGCCACAAGGTTAGTTGATATCATGGAAATATAACCCATGATTCTTGGTGGGTGTCCATCATTCTTCCTAGGGAAATTGTTGGGAGAGCCTATGCCATGATTATAATAAAATTTTGATTATGTTTATTATGAGTATTATGTGGGTTTTTTCCATGTGCATGAGGAAAATATCTTCATTGACAAAACTCCATTACAACCAAGAATTCTTGGATTCTCTAGCAGAGATAGTTTTTGTTTGATCTATGTTAGAGCCCTAAAGGGAAGTGGGATAGCCCGAGGGACTGCATACCAAAGAAGGGGATACCATTCTTTGGGTTGTGTAGGTTGAAGGGGAAAGAGAGATGGTGGATTGTAATTTTTGTAGGAGTTAACATATTGTGATTTGTTGGGAAATTTGGTTATGTGAAAGGACTAGAGATAGCTACATGATAAATTCATCCTTAGCTCAGGGGTGGCTCTATTGCAGAAAAAATATGGGAAACTAGGAGCATATGGTTGGGTAGAACATCCTTTGTATGCAACCAATTCATGTTTAATATCCTAGGATAAGTGTTTATGGATTATTTATGCTTATGTTGAATTTAATTATGTGTATTTTTTTCATTGATTATTGTTATATTCACATGAATGAATATGCATTTATAAAATTGAATGTTTAATTATATTTGTATAATCTTGCTTGTCATATTGTATGCATTCATAAACTTCATAAAAGGGCAAAGAGAATATGGGTATTATTATAGCATCTTTTGACACCTCCATGTGTTGAGATGCCTTATTGACCACCATACACCCATTTTTCTAACTTGGATCACTCTAGAGACTCCCTAAACAATCTCCTTGGAAATCCACATGCTATTACTATTCATAATATGAGAATGTACATGCCTTTCTTTCTCACAGAAGGAGTGTGCACCTCCCAAAAGGGATAAAAAATATAAAAATTTGCAAAATTCATAGGCTCCTGAGTAGGCTTTATAGGAAAACTACTTATGTAAATTCCTAAAACCCATTTCAAACTATCTCAACCAAATTGTAATGGTATAAAATGAGGCTAAAGTGGAAGGAGAGGGTAAGAATTGATGCAGTAGCAAAGCTATCAATCTGGTATCCTTGTGCCAAATAAGTTATCTATTGTTGTTTCCTTGTGGTTTTTATGACCTTTATCCCTTTGAAAGCCCATGTTTTCTAAGTATTGTCTCCATTTTCATGCATTTGAGGTTCAAATCTCTTAGTTTCCTTCATCCTAGTGCACAAAGAAGAAGTGGAGTCTTGAAGCAGTCATGAATGTCCCGAGGACAGATAAATTCAGATGATGATTACATAAGGTGATCAAAGTGAATTGCATATAAATTTGTGTAATATTATTAATTTATTTTAAAAGGAATATCTCTCTTATTTATCTCCCCAAAAATCTATGTTAACATTCATTTTTTTTTATCTCTTTTAGTGTTTGGTTATGGTTCTAGCTTTGCTAGTTGGTTAATTAAGTTAGTTATTGAAACCCTATTTCTACTATCATTTTTGGTTGGAGGAATGTTTCTAATCTTATTATGTGCATGTCTAAATATTGGATCTAAGTAAGGACAATTGGAGTAGGATCAACATGTGAGGTATCTTCTTTGAGTAGCCATCAGGACCAGGTAGATCCCCCATTATAACCAAATTGTAGTTATAGTAAATAGATTGCAGGAAAATATTAGAGATTGAAGTGTATTGTTATTCAAATTTGATCTATTAATAATCCACCCTATCAATAGGATAATTCATCTACAACAAAATTATTAACTCCATGATTTCTGCTCATTAGGATGTCTTTGTCATTTCTTGGTTTTTCTTAGGGTTCTTGGATAACCTTTAGTATGTTTTCCTTGCATACGTTTCTTCAATCTAGTTTTCAAGGATTTTTTTAGGGATTTTGTGACTTTTTTGGTCAAATTCTAAGTCTATACACACCTTTCTTGTGGTAATAGAGCATGTTGTAGGAATTATGAGTACCAGCGCCATAAATAATGACACACAAAAATCATCATAAGAACTCAAATATACACACAAAACTCACATATTCATTAATGTACAAAATAATGATACATCTCTCTTAAACACAATACATTCATGAGGCCTCATAATATAGAATTGAAGTTCTCATAAACAGATGTTCAATATAGCATAACAATCTCCACAACTATCTCCAAGAATATCTCCATCCCTAACTTCAGTCATTGTCCTCATATTTGATCATACGTAGACTTCTAGAATAAGTCTACTTACATTAATAATAATTTCATCGTATAATTATCACAGGTATGAATTATTCCTTCATACTCCCCCTTAATGAATACTTGTGATTCAAACCGGATATCTGAGTTGTCTTCATTTATTTCTTTTGTATTCTACATCACCTTTAGTCTTATGCATCCTCTCTGCATCATATTCATTCTTCTTCATCTTCATTTGTTTCTTCATTTGACGTTTTCTTTCTGAGCTATATTTGATTCAATCATTTGAACTGCAACATCTTCATATCAAGGATTTCTAGATTACCCTTAACCTTCCCATGGGTTTTCTACGACTTACCCTCAACCAGTACATCATGTCCTGGGTTTTCTCATCTTACCCATAACCATTACAAACTCAAACTGGTTTCACATTGTCACAAACCATTCATTACATGAAGTGGTTTCATCTAACCACAAACTTACATATAACATTACAAAGTGGTTTTTGGGTTACCACGAACCAATAAAATGAATCAAATCAATGACTCAATAAACTAAAAACTCTTTCTTAAACATGTACAACTRGYTTTAATGACAACTGACCTTTCAGGGACCAACTAACTCATGAACTTTATATGGGATATATTGTCGTACATTTGAACACATCAACCTGTAAAATCCTTTCAACATGAATATAACATTTTTYCATTCAGGGACATCTATCCATCCACATTRTACTTGTATATGAGGCTTTGAAATTTCTTTGTTCCAACACTTTTGATGATCATGATTTTTAAGACCACAAATACTGCATGGATATAAATTCCAACATTTTTCTTTGGCATGTCTTGTTCTTCCACACTGACTGCAACATTCTTTCTTCTTTTGTTCATGCTTTTTTACTTGGTTGGATGTTGTGGTTGTTGCACCAGGTTCATTGCTTMTGTTGCTACTTGTAGATGATTCATTTGTTGTCGATGATTCAAATTTCACAAATTTGATGTCTCCAGTGCTTGTGTTTCCTTCATAACCAAGGAATTCATTTCTTGGTCTTACATATATGTGTATGGGATTCTGGATACCTTGAGAATTCTTTCTTAAACCTTTACCATTAGAACCCATTTTATTCAAAATTTTTGAACCTATTCCTTTAGAATGTTTTTCAAAGCAACCTATTTCAAAATCATCACTATCATCATGACCATCATAATTTTGAGCATCATCATTTGGAACATCATTTGGAGCTCCAAACAAGAGAGAGAGAGATATGTACATCAACATTATTATCATCAACCAGAAAACAAGAATCACCCGAACTATCAATCTTCTGAATCAAGTCACTAGTATCACACATTTCATCACACTTTACTTTTTCTTGTTGCAATTGTTTGACTTCATTTGTGAGTGCTGACAATACATTCTCCTTTGCCAATATTTCTTGTTGTAGTGATTCTATCAATTTGTCCTTTTGATATTCAATTTTAAAAATATCATCCATAAATTTATCTAATGATGTCATTTTTTCTTCTAGTGTGTCAATGCGCTTTGTAGAAGAGAAAACAAATTCATGATAGAGTTCATTGCATCGTGCCCATAATTCTGCAACTTTTCCAATTATTGATTTATTTTGTTTTTGTAATCTATAAATTTCTTGCAAAGCATCTTCAAAGTCTTGTTGTAATAATTAAATTTCTTGATTAGTTGTTTGAAATATTTTTCTTCATTTTCCCATTATGAGTTGTGGTATCACGCTCGCTTGTAATCACGCTCACTTGTTGAAGAATAAACACAATAACCAGGGTATTAGGTGCAACCGATCATGCACCCTTCTTTCAAACAATAAAAATAATATTTGGGTGTTAGGTACCATCGAACATGTACCCAAAAAGTTCCACTATAGCAACACTTGAAACTTTGTTCTCAAATAGAAACTTTTACAAGACTTCAATGACAATTTCACCTTTTAACTTCAATGATGTGCTTTGAGTTTGACTCCTTAACTTTAACATCAACCTTCACTTTACTTTGACTCTAGACTCTCAACATCACTTAAACTTTTGACTCATTACACCCAAAATATTCTAATCACACTTGCATTTTATGTTCATTATTTGACTTGATTCAACATTATCAATTTTCAAAGTTTTCATAACCTAAACAAGACTTCAACTCTTGACCTTAATGACTCTCATACAATGACTTGACTTAACTTTGACAAAAAAACACTCTTTATATCAACTATTTCTCAAAGACATCTCTTGAAAAATAATGATAGTGTGCACACTCTTACATGATTGGTATCTCAAATGTGACTTCAAAATAAGGTAAAAAGCTCTTAACATGAACTTTCACCCCCTTTAAAAAAATAACTTTTTAAAATATCACTCTCTCACATATTAAAAGAAAACTAATCTCTTTTCACTCCTCTCTGGGTTATGTAATTCAACAAACAACCAGTAAATGACCGAGAAATATCCAATCTCTAGGACTCATCACATGCAACGGCTTCAACCTTCTAGTTTGAGATATAGAACCTTCTAGTTTGAAAAAACTATATCAAGCATACTGACCTAGGGCTTGTAACAAACTCGGTGCTCCACTCTTTCATCTTTCGGCTATTTTTAGCAAATTCGGGATATCTTCTAATAAATCAGATCGACCAAGATTATGCAGAGTGGCGTGAATAGAAAACATCAGCAAGTTTCATAGGTCGTCCATAAAGACCTGCAGATTTCACTTGTAGTTCACAGAGCCACCATCCAAGAACATCACGGTTAGCTTGACTAAATGCACTTGATATTGTAAGGAAAATGACACAACAAAGAATTTGCCTAGCATGTGATTCTCCACCAGGAGCACATCCAAATCCATCATCAAAATTCCAAATGAAGAAAATACACCAGCATAATAATGGAGCAATTAAATAATAACAATGAACACTCAGCTCAAGTGCAATTGCAATTACTCACTGCCACTGTCAAATTATTCCTTAAGAAGCTTACTAAAGAACCTCAACAAATGATTCAGGTCGTACTTAACAATACCACTCAAGAAACTAACAATCCAGATCGTATAACTTCATTCTCCCCGTGATCTCAATGGCGTCTCGGTATGGCGCATTCACAAGGTCTGTAAGGTCTGCAGTTCATTCGAGTGGCAGTGGAAGGAGCTTATTCATAACTGCAGGAAGCCGGCCTATGCCATCAAACCCTAGACCCCACTTCAACAACTGCAGAAGTCCATTGACGAGTAATTTAGCAAGATTACGAAGGCGTTGGGCAGAGACATTGATTCCATTCCACAATGTGGTGGTGGATCAAAATCTCGTATCTCCCTCTTCACTTGTTTGGTGGGATTATTGTGTGATTGAGGGTTTTGGATTGAGGTGGAAAGTTTTTTTTAAGGTGATACCACTTCTCCTTGAGCTTTGGGTCGAGGACTTAGTTCTATATTTCCTAATCATATGCATAGTATTTACCATGGTTGTTCCTCTTAGTCACCAATTGTAAAGTGGTAACCTTAGTGGCTTTTTATAGGGTATCACATGGGTGACTGTAAGTTGAAAGTTCTTACGGTATCCGAGGTAGATGTATAATCTATGTTTCAACTCCACTGGAGGGTTTCGATATTCAAGAGGGTACTTGCACCTTGGGTGATTATTGCATGAGGTTATCATAACCATGTTCCACACCTTCATTATTTTTTCTTAGGAATTAATCAACCCATACCAACTTCTAGAAGGCTCTTTTGATCCATTGTTCAATGTCTCCGACTTAGGACCTAACCACCCTAGGGTGAATTTTGTGAGAGGTGTTTTGGTTGTTGATATTTCTTACGAATTTTATAGTTGCATGCTTATTGTTTCTTTGTTAGTTGGAATTAGGTTGTGTCTGTCTTGTTACTTTCGAATCTCTAATTCAAAGTGGCTAACAAATCTCTCCACCAGTCTCAAGGACCTAAAGTCTTTCACCTGAAAGTGTGTAGTTGCCTCCTCAAAGGAAAACATTGGATCATACTGACTCTCCTCCACATAATCTGGTGGAAGAGACCCAAACAACAACAGATAGTCCCAAAACACATTATTTTTTGTGGGTCCCGAAATTGCCACGAAAGAGGACCTTATTTTTCGTGGATCTTTTTTCGTCTCTATATCGATGACAAAGAACTCATCGTGGCAATATACAATTAATATGTCTGCCACATGTCATTTGTTTGATAAGCATTTGCTAAAGCAAATTTGTATTTTACAAACATTCGTCTATATAGCGAAAAAACATTTGTCTATATAGCGACGAAAAATGCTATATTTTCCATGATTTTTCATCACTATATAGACGAATGTTCATGGAAAAACACAAATGAAAATTTTATGTTGCCAGGAAAATTCCATATTCTCCATGATTTATCATCACTATATAGACAAATGTTCATGGTAAAACACAAATGAATTTTTTTTGTTGCCACGAGAATGCTATATTTTCCACGATTGTTTGTCGCTATATAGACGAATGTTCGTGGAAAAACACAAATGCAATTTTTTTGTTTCCACGAGAATGCTATATTTTCCACGATGTTTTGTCGCTATATAGACATATGTTCGTGGAAAAACACAAATGAAAATTTTTTGTTGCCACCAGAGTGTTATATTCGCCACAATCTTGCATCGCTATATAGACAGATGTTCATGGAAAAAAACAAACGAAATTTTTTTGTTTCCACGAGAATGCTATATTTTCCATGATCTTCCGTCGTTATATAGAAGGATGTTCGTGGAAAAACACAAATGCATTTTTTTTTCCACGAGAATGTTATATTTTCCACGATTTTTTGGTGCTATATAGATGAATGTTCATGCAAAAACACAAATGCAGAGTTTTTGTTGCCATGAAAATGCTATATTTTCCATGATTTATCGTCGCTATATAAACGAATGTTCATGGTAAAAAACAAATGAAATTTTTTTGTTGCCATGAGAATGCTATATTTGCCATGTTTTTTCATCACTATATAGACGAATGTTCGTGGAAAAACACAAATGAAAAGTTTGTGTTGCCATGAGAATTTTATATTTTCCACGATTTTTCATCGCTATATAGACGAGGACTATAAGATTAAAAAAAATGCATACCATCATGAAATCCACTGGAATCTCTCCTCCCCTCTACTTGGAAATGACCCCCTCCCAACTTTGTTAAAACGAATTTTGATAGAGCTTTGAAAGGTAATCTGGTTCCATCAGGGTTTGGAGTAGTTCTTCGAAATTGCAAAGGGAAAATCGCTCACATCCTAGCAGGGAATTTAGGCCATGACACTAACAATATAGACGAGATATGGGGCCTCATAAGGGGAATCCAACTGGACACTAGATTAAATCTAAATCATTTAATCATATAGGGGGACTCTCACGTGTTTATCTTGTTGTCTACAAAAATCATCAACTCAAATATGAAGTTGTTTCACCTGAAGAAAACCCAAGAGGAGATGCATGAGTGAATTGAAGTTCTTAGGAAAGGATCAAGCAATTGATTATTTATCATCTCTACAAAATGTTGAATAATATCAACATGAAAACATTACTTGATCAAGCATCATCATGAATGTGTAAATAAATACTCTAAACATTGACAAGAAAAAACATGGGGTTAGTTTAAGCCTAAAAATATGGTGACATAATGTACAAATCCATGAATCTTTGTACTGTACTATTAAGGATCCATAACATAGGATATGGAAATAATATATTCTATAGTGAGTAAAGGTGACATTATTTTAATTTATTGGTCCTTTTAAATCTCTTTGGTGTGAGAGAATCCCCTTTTAGTCTAATCATCAAATTACACTAACTCACTAGTTAAACTAAAGGGAGAAACTATTGAAATTCATTACCTTTAAGTATGATACAATGATTAAATCTAGAGTCATAGTCTCATGGCTTGTTTATATCTAGGATTAAATATTTCTACATATAGGTATTTACATATCCATGTCATGTTGCTCCACTACCTATGAGCACCCATAGCCCTGATGGAATCACCCCAACACCATAGGAATTACTCCATTGCTAATGCGCATCCATAGTTCTAGTGGATATTTTTACATGTCCCCATGATTAGTTGAATTTTCATTCCTAATCATTTAACAATAAATATTTCTTTATCATACACTTGATGGGGGAAAAACTACCCTTTACAAGTAGGTGGGTATGATCTCTTTTTTAAGTGATAAGTTTATCGATTGACCATGCATGAGTGATAATAATATCCCCTTAAGTTATTTATCCCTAAATGTTCGACTTGTCACCTTTTGTTATGGTTCATTGATTTTATCATGAGTGGATGGAACCCTTTAGCCAAATAACTCATTAACTAGCATCTTGATTTTCAAAGTCATCAAGGGTTTAGTCACTTGAAATGTTCCAAGTCCACCAGTACTCTAATAATCTTGGAAATCCTTATAATTCATAACCTTTTCCCCTTCCTATTTTTTTTTCATGATGCTGTAGAACATAGGAAGTTTACAAGGATTGGCTAGGTGTACATGATATTCATGGACCTCATTTAAAAGAAAATTTCAACCAATGTAAACTTCCACCCATGCAATATTAACCAAAAATTCTAAAATTAAAGATAAATAAGTGGAAGTCTAAAGAAAAATTTCAAATTACAAAATAATGAAAATAAGTGTGAATATAAAGCAATGTAAGAAAATATATAATTTCAAAAAATTAAAAATGGAATTCTAAAGAACGAAATGAAAGAGAAAATATGAATTAAAATCCTTAAAAATTAAGGAACCAAAAAACCTACTAAATACAAGCTAGATTCCTTAGTGTCATATAACTAAAGTATTGTTGTAGAATTTGGTCATCGAGTAGGAGGAGATCCAAATTTCCCTCCATGTTTTTCCATTAGTATGTGCCAATATAAATACTATCATCCACTTGGAATGGATCAATATAAATATATGGAAAATTTGAATTATTTCATTAGGATAATTTAGTTTATAGAACATGAGAATAAGATTTCTTACTTGGAAATTCTTAACACTATATGTGTATTTATAGAACCAATTTTTTATAACAATTTATTGGTAGTGTGTGGACTGGTGGATCATGTTGTCATTGATGTCAATGGTTTGATCGATTGATTTCAAGTGATTGGTTGATGTCAAAGGATTGATTGATTGATGAATGATGTAATGTAATATGTATTGTCCTTGATGAGAATGAATAGATGAAGATGGATCAATGAGTTTTCATTGATATGATGAAGATAGATCAATGAGTTGTCATTGATACATGATGAAGATGGATCGATGTGGTTTCATTGGTATATGATGCATTGTTGGAAAAATGTATAGATGACTCACTATTGTCTTATCATGATTGATAAGGTGCACAAATGGATGAACTCCAAAGTGGTTCCCTTATGGTGAAAGCCCTCATGGGAAGATGCTTTGTAGATTGAGTTATCCTAGAAGAATGGTTGGAGGACCCATGCTCTCATTATTGTACTCAGTGTATTCCAACATGGACTGCAATATTCTACTTAGATATTTTCTATATTTTGTAGGATATCATTTCTATTTTGGATAGTAGAGGAGCTCTACCCATCTTCCAATTGATATGGAAACAAGGAAGGTAGAAATATATTCAAAGGAAAAATGGCTTCTTTGCCATAAAATATAAAGTAACAAAAGGTGCCTAATGCCTCTTTACGAATTATTCTGTTAGGGTCCTACCATAACCTCCCTACTTTGGGTACTTAGTAGTTGTTACATTAATGTGTGAGGTTTTCTTCTTTGAATAACACCCATTAGATAGTTATTTGGTAATTACTTAATGTAAAAATGTTCCTTTTTTTTAAATGAAGTCCACTATGTGGTTGGTACACATTAATGATGGGACCACAACTAGTTATTTTTTTTTATATTACGAAGATATTTATGGAGATATAAATATATGTAATGTTTTTTGAATTTTTTTTATTGTAATTGGGGCTATTCTCATATGTGTTTCCCCTTCAAAGATGTTGATGAACATTGCTCACTCTAATAGAGATGTTTTATAGATAAAACTATGTAAGAAGTTTCAAAACATCAAATATTTTGAGTGGAGAATATACCCATCAAAACTAAGAGAGAACCTACTAACCACTATAATCCCAATAGGGTTAACAGGAATGAACAAAAAAAAAAATTGTGGAATCCAAAGAAGGGGAGGCAAAAAATGGTGCTTGGAGGGGATGTAGTTCTAGAGGATGCATGCAAACTGGCAATGTGTGCTCTGGTAGATAGATTCACTTATAGAGAGATGGGATGACTTGGAATCACGATTTGGGTGAAGAAAACATGGAAACCATTGCTAGGTTACACTCCAGAGACAGTGACACTCATTAGGGGGTGGTTCTGCTTCATTTTCAGAACACCAGAATATTCCATAAAAAAATTACAGGAAACTTGGATTGTAAATGGAGGTAGCCTTATGCTAAAAATATGGAGAGTGAAATTTGAATCAGTGTCTGAGTACTTTTAGTTTAGACATATTTGTGTGCTACTACCATGCCTACCAATACAGTTCTAGAATGAAGGAGCCCTTAAAGAAATAGGGAATGAAATACATGATATCCACATGGAGGAGGTTGTATGAATGGAAAACACCTTACTTTGGATGAGGATAATTTGGAATTAAAGAGGATGTAATTGAGCCCTATACATCATGAGGTGCATTGGTCTCCTTGGAGGCTTGTAGGAGGATCATTGAAGTCCTTGGAAACTTGGAGGAGGACCATTGGTCATATCCAATCAAAACACTTAATCACAACAAGATTTATAATCATAGCAAGGTATCCAATCATAGAATTAATAATAATAGGGTATGCAATCATATCAATAATCATGATCATTGCAAGGTATCTACCACATATATACATATTCAATAATAATATGAAACCAATCAATGGAAAGGTGTTCAACATAGGTGCATACATAGCATTAAATATTGTTTTAATAGAGCATCCACATATGTATGCATCATATGAGGGTGAATCATGTAATAGTAGAAAAAATAAGGGTGAATCACATAGGTGTCTAGATTCATCATATTCAATTATTAGTGGAGGTAAGCATGAAGGGATGTTGAGTATAGAACTCCATCACCAACCATCAAGGATATATACATTCATCAAGTCATACATCTATCATGTGGAAAGTAAATTTCTAGCCAGGAATCATCCCAAAATAAGACTCCAACTAATTTTATAAAACACCAAATGATATAATGTATAAGACTATAAAAAACATGCAACTATAAAAGACTATAAAAAACATGAAATGGTAAATTAGGCACCCAATTATCAATTACTAATAAAATAAAACCAATGGGATAAATAGACTATAAAAAACATGTCAAAACCCTTACCTTATCAATGTCCTTTCGCCAAGTCCATCTACCCATATAGCTTGATAAGAGTTGTCCACAAGTTTCATTTCCATCGCCAAGACCTACAAAAATCATCAAAGACAAAATTTTTATATGAGTAAATAATATATAAGCAAATAAACAAGCATTCAAACATGTAAAAGACTCTAGAAATACTAAAGTGGAATACCTTAATGAGATTCTTTTTTTTTTAGAATAGGTTATTTTCTACTGAACAAGGCCAACCACATGAAGTTGAAAGCTCATATGGCTCCTCCCCCCCCTCACATCGCTCTCAAATCCCCATACCCAATAAATGATTTATTTTACATAGAAAACATACAAGCATTCATACATAAGTAGGCAAGTCATAAAGACATATAAACATTCATGCATAAGGAGGAAAGTCATATTATTAAACATTCATTCATATTAATAATGATAGTCATCAAAATACAAGTCATAAATTTATACAATCAATTTGTTTTTGTTTTTTGTTTTGTTTTTGTTTTTTGTTTTGTTTTTGTTTTTGTTTTTTTTAATAAAAACCCACGAGTGGGATATAATCATCCTCATCTGTCAATGTGTTTCTTGTGCCTTGTCCTAGTTGTGTTGATTGTGTTTATGCCCTCACGTACCATACTTCTGGTACATCGATGAGAAGGGCATGGAGGCAGCTGCAAATGGGCGTCAACCACAACAACAAAAACAATCATATTGATATGATAAAATATTATTGAAAGAACTATTTCATTATTTTGAATAACATTACAATATTGCTCTTTACGTGTCTGTCTATCCGTGAAAACTAGGGTGTTCATTGCTTGTGTCGTTTGTTCCTCTTGTAGTTCACTCTCATGAGATACATGCTCTTCCATTGAAAGAAGAAACTTTATAAGTACACATCAGCAAATAAATATCTATAATCATAATATATACTTCTATTTATAAAACATGCATACGTGAATAGCTAGTTTTCTCCCCAATATCATGCGACAAGCGCTCCCCACTATCAATTGGTAGTTGTTGAGTATCACTACCCTCATTGTTTCGGTTTCTTTCCTACTTAAAAAAAACATAAGCATTTAGTTATTGGTGATATTATCAATCATGAATAGATTTTACAAGTATACTAAAATGATGGCCTTATTAATTTTATTTACCTACATTTTCATAATTGGGGAGATTGGTGTCTTCCCCAATATTTTTTGATATTCAACCACACTTTGAAAACCAAGATTTAGGCCTTCCTTGGTGGCAGGGGATTTGAACGTATTTCCCCACAATGCATAACATCATTAAAATCACTTGTAATAAAACAATTATTTGTTTTCTACTGTTAAATAAATATTCGCCACAAATAATCATTTAATTCTTACGATTTGTGCTCTTAGTTTTTTGTAGCCACTATGGCCCAGTTTATGTTTCTTGTGATTTTCCATTCTATCATTTGTTGCTTTGGAGGTTTTGGGAAGCCTATGAAAATTTTGAAATATGTTAGATGTCGCAATTGTTATTTAAAAAAACAAATTGAGCATATTTCACTAAAAATATGATATGTTTTGTACCTTGATTTACAAGATCGTGGTTCTTTTCCTTGTCCTTTTAGAAAATTATCCTTTTCATCCTCTATCAGTGCCTTTCACTATTTATCCCAAACCATGGGAGGGTGCTCATACTTGAGGTTTTCTTCCAATCTTTGCCTATACTAGGCCCTGGTATATTTCAAACTCTCGCTAGCTAAATGGGTGACCACTTTTTTGTTGAATTTATTTCCAAACAAGTTTACCATATGGATAATCAATTGATCTTTCAAATTTCTATCTTGGCCATTCCACATTGTGCGAATGGTGGGGACAAAAATATTCAATGCCTTGTCATTCAAGTTCCTATATAATACATTATGTACTGCAAAAACATTATGATCATTAATTTAAAATAATTTTGACATATGTGCTTTTCAATTACATGATAAAAATCAATCAATTAATTAACAAATAATTGCAATATTTTGTATCTTTATTGGAACATAGTCATCATCCACCAGAAAAGTGACATCTAACGATTCCGTTCTTTTTACCCGTGCTACTCCAGGATAAACTTCATTGCAATCGACACTAGGTTCATATCCAACATCATGTGGAGTCTCAATGTCTGTATGGCCCTACTCGAGCATGTCGTGTTGCTCAAAATCAGAGTGCTCATTGTTTGATTCGAGGCCAACCTCGTGAGATTAAAAAATCCTTGCTGGTATGCTATGTCGATGTTGTGGCTGCACTGGAGCATCACTGCAACCAATAACGGTCTCTGCAGGTTGTCGAATCTCGGGTTTTAAAAAATCCTACAAAAGGAATACTTGACTTTATCAGATCATATAAAAAATATAAAACTAAAAATAATAAATGAATATATGTCATAGTTGATAAAATTATGTAAATGTGCCACTTACTCCATAAGAATGTATTTGAGCTTTCTGCTCATTAATTCTTGCATTGGTCTCCTTTGTCATGGGTCTTCTGCTAATCAAACCAAGTAATTATATGTTTTCCCTTTGTCATGGGTCTTCTGCTAATCAAACCAAGTAATTCTATGTTTTCTTCCTTAATCACCTCATCATCCACATTGAATCTGGACTACAAACATCAAACAATAAAATTAAGGAAATTAATTCTAACATTAAATAAATTCAGTTATTGTAATCATATTTAGTTACTATTAACATTTACCTGATGTGGAACAGTGGGTGACTTTCCACAGTCACCCTGGATGGATGTAGTTGTAGGTCACTTTCCATGATCACCCTGGACAGATGTAGTTGTAAGTGACTTTCCACGGTCACCCTGACACATCATAGCCAATTCATTCAGTCCATATTTTTTAGTTTCCAGGGTGACATTTATGAACAAAACTGTGGGGTTTCTATGGGATCCCCTCTCTCTCCCATCATAGACAATTTATTTAGTCCACATTTTTTAGTTTCCAGGGTGACGTTTATGAACAAACATGTGGGGTTGTTATGGCATCCCCCCTCTCTCCCATCATAGCCAATTTATTGATTCCACATTTTTTAGTTTTGAGGGTGATGTTTATGAACAAACCTGTGGGGTTTCTATGGGATCCCCCCTCTCTCCCATCATAGCCAATTTATTCAGTCCACACTTTTTAGTTTCCAGGGTGATGTTTATGAACAAACCTATGGGGTTGCGATGGGATCCCCCCTCTCTCCCATCATAGCCAATTTATTCACTCCACATTTTTTAGTTTCCAGGGTGACATTTATGAACTAACCTGTGGGGTTGATATGGGATCCCCCCTCTCTCCCATCATAGCCAATTTATTCAGTCCACATTTTTTAATTTACAGGGTGACATTTATGAACAAACCTGTGGGTTTCTACATGATCCCCCCTCTCTCCCATCATAGCCGATTTATTCAGTCCACATTTTTTAATTTTCAGGGTGACATTTATGAACAAACCTGTGGGGTTGCTATGGGATCCCCCCTCTCTCCCATCATAGCCAATTTATTCAGTCCACATTTTTTAGTTTCCAGGGTGACATTTATGAACAAACTTATGTGGCTGCTATGGGATCCCCCCTCTTTCCCATCATAGCCAATTTATTCAACCCACATATTTTAGTTTCCAGGGTGATGTTTATGAACAAACTTGTGGGGTTTCTATGGGATCCACCATCTCTCCCATCATAGCCAATTTATTCAGTCCACATTTTTTAGTTTCCAGGGTGACATTTATGAAAAAACTTGTGGGGTTTCTATGGGATTCCCCCTCTCTCCCATCATAGCCAATTTATTCAGTCCACATTTTTTAGTTTCCAGGTTGACATTTATGAACAAACCTACATGTTTCCTATGGGATCCCCCCTCTCTGCCATCATAGCCAATTTATTCAGTCCACATTTTTTAGTTTCTAGGGTGACATTTATGAACAAACCTATGGGGTTGCTATGGGATCCCCCCTCTCTCCCATCATAGCCAATTTATTCAGTCCACATTTTTTAGTTTCTAGGGTAATGTTTATGAACAAACCTATGGGATTGCTTTGGGATCCCCCCTCTCTCCCATCATAGCCAATTTATTCAGTCCACATTTTTTAGTTTCCAGGGTGATGTTTATGAACAAACTTGTGGGGTTTCTCTGGGATCCCCCCTCTCTCCCATCATAAAAAATTTATTCAGTCCACATGTTTTAGTTTCCAGGGTGACGTTTATGAACAAACCTGTGGGGTTCCTATGGGATCCCCCCTCTCTCCCATCATAGTCAATTTATTCAGTCCACATTCTTTAGTTTCCAGGGTGACGTTTATGAACAAACCTTTGGTGTTGATATGGGATCCCCCCTCTCTCCCATCATAGCCAATTTATTCAGTCCACATTTTTTAGTTTCTAGGGTGATGTTTATGAAAAAACCTATGGGGTTGCTATGTGATCCCCCGTCTCTCCCATCATATCCAATTTATTCAGTCCACATTTTGTAGTTTCCGGGGTGACGTTTATGAACAAACATGTGGGGTTGCTATGGGATCCCCCCTCTCTCCCATCATAGACAATTTATTTAGACCACATTTTTTTGTTTCCAGGGTGACGTTTATGAACAAACCTGTGGGGTTTCTATGGGATCCCCTCTCTCTCCCATCATAGCCAATTTATTTGTCCATGCTTTTTAGTTTCCAGGGTGATGTTTATGAAAAAACCTGTGGGGTTGCGATGGGATCCCCCCTCTCTCCCATCATAGCCAATTTATTCATTGAATATTTGGAAATAAAAGACCTTATCTCCTCACCCTTCCAACCTAAATACTGGAATAGGTTTTTCGATGATACTTTTGTCATTTTTCCCCATGGTTGTGACAAATTAAATGAATTTGTGAATCACCTCAATAAACAATTTGATCACATCAAATTCACTATGGAGGTTGAAGATAAAGGCATTCTTCCTTTTCTAGATGTTAGGGTCACAAAAAGACCTGATGGATCCTTAGCCCGCCAATTTTACAAGAAGAAAACTCACACCGAACAATACCTTCATTCCAATTCCCATCATCACCCTACCCAAAAATTATGGGTTCTCAACACCCTAGCTACTAGGGCCTTCAGAATCTCTAATGATGAACACCTTGATGAAGATAAAAATCATCTCCTCAATGTTTTCAAGGATAATGGCTATAAAAACCATCAGGTGATTAAAGCCTTTATAAATTCCACTAAAACAACTAGAAATAAAGAAAAAACAAATAATGATGTGTCTAAGGTTTTATTACCCTACATACAAGGGACAACAGACAAGCCTGCTAGGATTTTGAAGAAGAAAAACATCAGGGCAACTTTCAAACCCTTAAACACTATTAGGAATTCCCTTAGGTCAGTCAAAGACCATGTTGATCGCATCGAACAGAAGGGTGTCTATATGATCTCGTGCTCATGTGGTAAACAATACATAGGAGAAATAGGTCGCTCCTTTAGAATTAGGATTCAAGAACATGTCGCTAACATCAAACACAATCACACTCGTCCCTCAGCCTTGGAAGAACATTCAAACAAAACTAAACATCACATTTGTATTGAAGACGCCAAAATTCTTGCCAAGATAGATCACTATCACAATAGGAAATTTAGAGAAGCCATCGAAATTGAAAAACAACCAAACAATCTAAACAAAGATGATGGATGGAAAATTAGTCAAAATTGGATCCCAACACTAACCACATTGACTCATTCTAGAAATTAATTAATAATTAATATTTTTTAGGTTTTTATATTTCTTGATTTCATGTTAATGAGTCAGCTCTGAATAAATAATATTTTTAGGTTTTATAAAAAAAATTGATTTCACTTTTAATAAGTCGTCTCTTCATAATAACTTTTCAGGTATTTATTTACACTTGTTATATTGTTTTTTCCTTCATATCTCATAATACTTTTCCTGATGATGGACTACAATGGTTTGGTATGAAACGTCGAATATGAAAAAACCAATGCGATGAATCCAAAAGAACCGTCTCATCACAACAATGGTCGAAAAAGTCTTAGAACTGAAATAATAAATCAATCAATAAAATTTATGAAAATAATTGTAACAATAAAAAAAATTAGATATTGTAATCATATTAACAACTATTATATAATAATAAAAAATGTTATTACATCGAATTTAACCTGTTCAGAGATACCTCCAGACCGTGTAGGAATCTATGCATGATCACACTTCCACAATACAAGAAGCAAGACAATTAATGAAAATGGTTCAGTTAAATGGTATATAAGATAATTAATGCAAAAGAAAAAATAATAAGAGTGATTGATCAAAGGTTGATTTAAATGGTATATAAGATATTTACCCCCATAGTAGCATCCCCTCCATCTATTCAATTCAAATTGTAATCAATCAACAACTCTTCACCTGCAACTATTGATTTTGTTGCACATACGAATATACGATTTCCTTCACACCCCTCAAATATCCAATTTGATTTCTTAGTTGTTGTCCTTGGTCGTGTACTATTTATAAATCTCGTAATGTTTTCGAAATCTTTTGGTCTTCCATCAATATACACAGTCGCCCCTTTGTTTTGATTGTTGTCTACTAGTTTTATATAATTTGCAGCAACTCTATATCTCTGCACACTTTTCATATATCAAACCAACATCAACCAATGATTGTATTTGTAGCATGGTCCGACATAATCCATCAATTCAGTTATAGTGCCATATTTGACCTTTATTCCATCCATGGAAAATAGCCTGAATCCATGTAAGGGCGATGGAGAAATGTGATACATCCTCCCATTGATGACGAAATATGTGTCCAATTGAGGTAGCTCCTTAGGTATCCATGGTTGCACTAGATGTCTATAACTCAATGGAAACTTAATTCCACCTATGCTCTCATCATCATAATCACATGACCCTCCTTCGACAATAAAAATTCCATGCATCTACTAAATATTATCCTTACCTTTTCATCTCTAGTTGATCTAGAACTGTTATATCTAGTACAATACGTCTCACTTTCAACCTCTCCTAGTATATATTGACATAGATAATTTTAGGGGCTAAATTTCGCAATTGGGCTAATTTTCCATGGGTTTTCCCCAAAAATGATTCGCCAATTTCCATTTTTTCTAAAACAAATTCGCCCAAATTCCATAGAATAAAATTATTTTACCTCAAAAATCGCTAAAATTTTATAGAAACTATATTAAATCCTTAGAAATTTCAATGTTTTTACAAAACTATCGCCAAACATTTTACATTTTTCATATTAAGGACTAGTAATATTAGCCCATGTTTGTACATTTTAATATAAATTTCCATCCTTAAAATCATCCCTATATATTGATCCTCAGTCAAGGAAGATAGATATGACAGGTAGCTATTTGGTGGTAACTACACTAAATAAAATGAATAGATAAGTTAGAGAGCTAAGTATTTTGGAAGAGATGACGATTGTTTACTTGAAAGTCATGAAATATGAACTACATTCAACAAGCATGGTTTAATTAGAATGTAAGGCCTTTTGAGATTGATGACTATTATTTTATGTCATTTCTCATTATTTTGATTTCTCATTATTTCTCATAGAGAGATTTTCTCTAGATTTAGATGTTATGTTTGAGGATGCTTTAGAGATGTGAAACCAAATCGGCCACCCTGAGGCTAGCTAGGGAGATTCGGATAATCAACCAGTCTTGTGAGGTATTGAATAAATCTAGGGGGAACGTACAACCTATGTGAATCAAACCTAAAGTCAAGATGACCAAGATGCTTTACGATCTTGTGAGTCAAGATGTAAGTCTAATGAAAAATCCAGGGGGAACGTACAACCTATGTGAACATAGACAGTCTAGTGCAAACATCGGGGGGAACGTACAACCTTTGAGAGAATAGACAAACTAGTGAAAAATTCAGGGGGAACGTACAACCTCTGTGAGCCTAGTCAAGCCTTGTGATACATGATCAAAATTCAAGGCATCTAGAAAAATTTAGGTTGAACATAAAATTCCTATGAGCTAGAAACAAACATTCTTCCTTATATTGAAAATGATGTAAATGTATTGTTCTAGTGTGTTGGCACGTGTAACACTATCCACCATGAAGAAATTCGAATTGACATGTATAAGAGTCAAGTTCCATAAGCTTCATAAAGTTGAATAACGTTGCATAGTTGCATAAAGTTGCATAAGTTGAATAGTTGCATAAAGTACAAAGTTGCATAAAGTTGCATAAATTTGCAAGTTGCATAAAGTTGCATAGTTTCATAAGTTGCATGTTGCATAAAGTTGCATAAAGTTGCATAAGTTGCATAGTTGCATAGTTGCATAAAGTTGCATAAAGTTTCATAAGTTGCATAGTTGCATAAAGTTTCATAGTGTTGCATAAGTTGCATAGTTGCATACATTGCATAAATTTGCATAAAGTTGGATAAGTTGCATACATTGCATAAAGTTGCATAAGTTGCATAGTTGCATAAAGTTGCATACGTTGCATAAAGTTGCATACACAACATGCCCAATGACCTTCTGTGTATGCCACTTGGCATACACAACAACAGGCCCAACGGCTATTGTGTATGCCAATTGGCATACAAAACATGCCACAATGGTTGTTTTGTATTCCAATTGGAAAACAAAGTAGGCCCATTGGGCATGTTGTGTATGCTACTTGGCATATACAATTGGCCTGTTGTGTATGCCAGTTGACATACACAACATCCATTGTGGTTGTTTTGTATGCCAAGTGGCATACACAGCAATCCCATTGGGCATACACAACAACCATTGGTCCTATTGTGTATGCCACTTAGCATACACAACATGACCAATAGATATATAGCTTAAGTTTATTATGAGTTGGATGAGAAGATGAAGTCCTTCTAAAATTTGTGCAAATAAGTAAGTGAATTGAAATGTAATAATGGTATATCAAGAAATGGTTATCAAAGTATATCTTACCCTTTTGAGATAAATTTGGGTATTCTTACCATTGTTTATAAGAAGTATGATGAACAAGTTGATCATTGGACTATGAATATTAAAGATATGGAATAAGCCTTAGATCTTGTTCGACAACACATGTATTCCAATAGAGGAAGAAAACCTTCAGTAACCACTCACACAACTAGATCAAATATCAACACATCGATGTTTTGACGTGTAAAACCCCTATGGGGAAATATCCACGGCCCCATCCAACGCGACCACTTGGAGAAATTTATTAATGCAAAAGAAAAAGATTACAGAGAGATTTTACAAGAGAGTTTCTCATAATCGATCATCAACAAATGAACCTCCATGCTCTTTAAATAGAGATCATGGGCCAATCAGGTGTTAAATCACAAATCAATGGTCATTAAGATCGAGGAGAATATGAACCATCAGATCACTCTTTGTCGAGAACATATCATGACCATTGGATTTACTAACTACAAATGCATACTAATGCATACAAAAGAAACACACTTTAAACTAATGACACATTAGACCAAGTAGATATTAACTAACTCCTAAGTGTCTAAATATCCTAACATCCCCCCTTAAGAACAACATGGGATAGGATTGAAGGATTTACAATAGTGAAACAATAGGAGAAGTAAGGAGGAATTAGAGCCTATCCTCCCCTGTTAGCACATAGGATGTGTAAGGGTCAATTTGTTTTTAAGTTTCTAGGCTTGAGTCGTAGGGTATTTTTATTTTTAGGTTTAAGTCATGTCTTATGTCAATAAACCATCTTGGATTCTTTCACGAGAAAATAAATTTTACCTTATTCCATGTAAGAGTCTTGGTGTCATGATAGTGTTCATCATCATGAAAGAAATAGGGGTCAACATTGGTCACACCCTTGGTATTAATCTTATAATTATCATCTGGCGTGCCTGAAAGGGGTGTACAAAGGTTCCTTATGCCATTTTAAACTGTTTGAGGGTCAAATCAAGTGTCAAGTATACTTTATAAAAACTCACCTAAAATTTTGTAGTGTATCAAGATAGTACCTCATGCACTAATCACACATCATTATGCCTTGGAAACCTATCAAGGGATATCTTATTGTTTTCAATGCCTTTAGTTCATCATGTTCTTCAAGTCGGTTTCAAGAAATAGGTCAATCAATTTGAATGAAGCGTGCCGCCAATTGGTTTGAATTATGGCGCTACAAATTGTCTGTAGCAAATGAAGGTGGATTGAGTTCTTCTAGGAAAATTTTAGTCTAACTCATGAGAAAGCAGTTGAAGTTTTAGATATAATAGGTACCATTTTTAATTATTGTGTATTGTCAGCAGGTTTATGGTACTGGATTCTAGTTGTTGTGATTTATTTGCATTGCAAACTGTTGCATAGTATCTATGTTGCAAACTCCTTACACTAATAAAAAAAACTACAATATTGGTATCCTAAACCTTGGAAATTTCAATTTTATTTCTTTATAGCAATAAGATCAATTTGCATTTATTTCTTGCAACAGTGACATTGTCCACTACATTTTTTTTATGGTGTTAGAAACTGTATGTGTTTAAGGCACTATGAACCCTCTGTTTTTTGACTAGACCAAACCCTCCTTGACTATTCTTCACTCAGTGATCTAGGTGGATATCGGTGGCCACCCACCCTTTTTGACTAGCTCAAAACAATTTTCTGGCAATTTTGGCAATTTGCTATTTTTAGCAGGTTTTAACTTCCAGGGCCTAAATGAAGGTTTTTCAATATAGAGGTTCTCAATGATATCCAAAGGTATCATTGATCCCCCAAAATGAATCTCCTTGACGATACCTTTCCAATGAGCTATCATACACCTAAAATGGAGATCGTATGCAAACTCTACAACCCCGAGAAGTTGATGTACTAACTTACCCAAACGGGGCCCACATGACTTTTGGCGCTTCATCTCCTAGGGTTAGGTTTTTTGATGTCTAGGGTTTTTGGAATTCCTGTTTATTGTAAAAATGCCTTCAGAGCCTCATTGTAATCATCTTCTTGTGAATGCGAGTAGCCGTCACATCTCTTCTCAGAGATAAGCTTCCACCATTCTAGCGAGTCTTTCACTCTGTATTTTTTACAGTCTCTGTACATTTCTTTCATTAATAGTAATCGTGTATTACTATATATCTGTGTTTATGGTTGCATCTCTGACACATTTATGTTATCTTATTGAATATCTGCGATATCTTTGTGCATTTATTTATTATATCTCCGCTCTCATTTTGTGCCGAAAATAATCTGGATCAGTGGTATCAGAGCAGGTTGTTCTTGATCGTTTTTCCATTTCATGTCCCCGAGGAGTTTTGAGTATAGAAATATGGGTCTCGAGCTTTTCTCTCTTGAAGACAATCTCTCTCGCACACCTAAGAAACCCTCAATGGCAGAAGAAAAGAAAAACGATGGAGAAGACGATCCTATCAGTCTGTTGCTTGAGCAAGCTCTCATGCGACAAAGGGACGAAATGATGGAGAATTTTTCCCACATCCTTCAACGCCTGCCAATAGCAACATGCGCATATTCATCAAAAGGACACTTTGAAAGCACCTTGCCTTTCAAGGTACAAGTTAATTTTGATATTTTTGTATTTGAAAGACAGATAGATGTAGAAGCCCTAGAAAAATGGTTAACTCTGCTAGAAGGTTATTTCTCTGTTCACAATTTTTTCGACAAAGAAACGATCACCTTCGCACTCCTTAAAGCTATCCCTCATGTCAAACATTGGTGGGAAACTTATTGGGAGCAAAGTTCCACAGAGGAGTCTGGAATATATGGGGCCGAGCCCACTTGGGATTTTTTTGTGGATGCGATAAAGGAACAGTATTATCTTGTTGGAAACTATGAGGACCAGTACATGAGATGGACCACACTGCAACAAGAGAGGGGCCAAGCAGTTTCGGAGTTCACCAATACCTTCCATACCTTGCGCACCAAGCTAGGTATCAAAGACTCTGAATGACATTTGGTTCTGAAATACCGTGGGGCTCTACACAGATACATCCAAACTGAAATGGATTTTCTGGATATCTCTTCATTCGGTGTTGCTTATCGATATGTCGTTAAAATCAAGTAGAAATTTAAGTACCAGAACAAATGGGAGTTTGGGTCTATAAATCCACAACAACCAAAGTATGACAAAGACATCCCTAACAAATAGTCTCTCGAAAACCAGTCCAAGACACAGGAAAACAAGGGTCATGGGAAGACAAAGAAAGACACTGGAAAATGGTACGAGTTCCACAAAATCCCCTGGCACAACACCGATGAATGTTGCTCAAAACAGTCATTGGTGGCCGAGATCAAAGACAAAGAGTCGAACCCTGATTCAAAATCTGATTCTAAAAATAATGGTAAAGGACAGATCATTGACATGGATCCCACTTCTATTGTCACAACCGCAACAATTCAACCAGAAGAACCAACAGATTTTGAAGAGGGGGAGCATCTTTTTCATTCACATATGTGGGTGAAGGGAACCCTGCTGCATTTTATTGTTGATAGAAAAATCCAAAAGAACCTCATCTCAGCATAGGTCGTCAAACAATTGGGATTTTCGACAACACCACACCCGCAACCATACAACATCAGGTGGCTTCGCCAAGGAAGAGATCTCCGTGTTAGCCAGCAATGTTGATTGTCATATGGCATCCAACCCTTCAAGGATGAGGTATTATTTGATGTTGCCCCACTAGATTTTTGTGATCTTCTCTTGGGCCAACCATGTATGTGGAAGCGCCATGTTGTTTATGAGTCTCAACCCCGTAGTGTCAATGTTACTTTGGGGGGTCATCTCTACATAATAACAGAGGTAGTTCTGACTATTGTTCCACCTAAAAAGTGTCGCAAGGTAGTATCTCATACTGCAAAATTTAGCTTCTTCACAATCTGTTCAAAAGGAGAACAGAAGGACACTGCAACCACTACAACCTCGCCCCAAACACCTTTTATCCAATAGAAGCACGTCGACAAGGCTGCAGTAAAGCGCAAATATTCCTTCTTCACACTGTCCTCTCATGTATCTCAACTCGTTGGACAACCTTAGCCTCAATAGGTTCTTGACATACTTCCACAAACTGAGCAGTGCGATGTCTCCAGTAATACAAGTAGCTCACCAAGATGCAGATCCAACAAATGCTTTTCCCTCTCCCCCGGGAACTCAACGCAATGGAGACCATTTCTTCCTAAGGAGGGAGGATTGATCCAGGTGGATATTGGTGGCCACCCACCTTTTCCAACTGGCTCAAAATAGTTTTCTGGCAATTTTGGCAATTTATTGTTTTTAGCAGGTTTTAACTTCCGAGGCCATTTTGAGGGCCTAAATAAAGGTTTTTCTAGATCGAGGTTCTCAATGATATTTGAAGGAATAATTGAGCCCCCAAAATCAATCTCCTCGATGATACCTTTTTAACAAGCTATCATACACCTAAAACGGAGATCGTATGCAAAAGTTGTGACCCCGGGAAGTTGATGTACTAACTTACCTAAATGGGGCCCACATGACTTTTGGCGCTTCATCTCTTAGGGTAGGTTTTTGGATGTCTAGGGTTTTTGGCATTCCTGTTTATTTTAAAAAGGCCTTCAAAACCTCATTGTAATCATCTTCTTGCAAATGCGAGTAGCTATCACATCTCTTCTCAAAGATAAGTTGCCACCATTCTAGCGAGTCTTTCACTCTGTATTTTTTACAGTCTCTGTACATTTCTTTCATTAATAGAAATCGTGTATTACTGTATATATGTGTTTATGGTTGCATATCTGACACATTTATGTTATCTTATTGAATATCTGGGATATCTCTGTGCATTTATTTATTATATCTCTTCTCGCATTTCGTTCCGAAAATAATTTTGATCACTCAAGTATGAGATTTTATCTTTTTCAAAGTCGTTTTCCTTTTTAGACTTGAAATTTTTGCAAACCTTTTCATCAAAACCTAGTCTAAAACTGTGTGTTGTGAACTCAACCATGTGCTATGAATCCTCTGTTTTACATAGAGTTGTTACGATTTTTACCTGATTGCAACCTCATCCAATTTGGGATTTTTTTCTTTTCCTCTCATCTCCTACTTGAAGAATGTTCAACCTCACATTGTTCTTTTCCATGAATATTTTATTCAAGTAAACCCTAAATTGTGCAATTTCTATCAAAAGCCCTAATTTTCCTATTTTTATCAACATTTGATAACAAGTTATTATAAGAGGGTAAAGGGTTTTAAAAAAAAACTATCATGGAAATTCAGCAAGGTAAGAAGGTTCACAAAGGGGGAGAAATTGTCAGGGCTAAGCCACATGACATGCAACTTATAAATTCTGAACCATTTTTCAAGGAAGCATTCAGAGAGTGGGTTTCCCGATTGTTTGTGAGAAAATGCAAAGAGGACATGTTGTGGTAGCTAAACATTTTGCACTCAATTTCAGTGGGAAAAAGACTAAGGTGGGGGAACTAGAGTTTGAAGTATCTGAGAAATATATTTCTATAGCCACAGAGATACCTCATTATGGTGAAAAGTGGTTTAAGCCATGTCTTTGAATTCTACTTTTTCCAAGGAATTCCTAAAATCTGAATATCAAGGAGACAACCTATCCAACGGAGTGCCAAGAAGTCATATGCTGGAGTATTTTGACAAAATGATTAGAGTTATTCAAAGGTACTTCACTTTTGAATGAAGGTTCAATATGGTTTATCAATACCATACCATATTGCTATTACACTTTAATAGAAAAGAGTCCATGAACCTCCTCATTTATTTGTTTAGGAGTATTGGAAATATGTTAGATAGGGTCCAAGATAAATATAACCAAGTGGATACTAGTGTTTTTCACTTTGGTTTATTAAATATGTCAGTATTAGAAGAGTTGAAGAAGACCAATACTAATTGGGAGGTTTTCCTAGTTGCATCAGGTTTTCAACCAGTTGTTTCTCACACACCACAGTAAAAAACACAAACACCTACTCCTATTGAGAAGATTGTGCACTCAGAGTCAAGAAAAAAGAGAGAGATGACCAGAAGTGATAAATACATTTAGTTTATTGATAAAACAGTTGAAGTTGGTCCCTCACAACCTCTTGATAGAGAAGTTTCTCATGTGGAAGAACCTACACCTGTGGAGTTATCATCAAGTAAAATAAGGAGTTTGAAGGTTAAAAAACTTGTCTTTTCCCCACATGTTGTTACAGAAATAGTCAAGTCTAGAAGATCTTTCACCAAATCAACAACTAAGCAACATAGTCCTATGGAAGAGGGTACAACAAAAGCCTAATATCGGAAAAAGGATAAAAACCAGCCTGTCAAGCCACTAATAGATATTATTGACATCAACTCCCATTCTCATGAAATTAATCCTACTTTCAAAAGACTCAAGAGGAAACTTAAGGATACAAGAGCTGAAAATGAAAAATTGAAGGAGGAAAACCTGGAGGCCTGAATCAAGCTGAAGAACATGTTAGATTTATATGAAAAGACTATTGATAAAGAAATATATATGACTAAGAGATCTCTATCTCTGCATAGGAAGCTTAAGAATGTGTATATACAGAAGAGAGCTTGTCAAACTAAAATCAAGAGGTTGAAAGGAGAAATGCAACTCTTCAAGGAGAAGGTAGCAAAAAGGAATTTTGATATATTAGCTCGTGTGGCTACTAGAAGAAGCACCAAGAAAAGATGAAGACATTATATTATTTCTACATCATCATGAATGTTTTCCATGGTTTACTTTTATACACATACTTATAACCTGAGTGATGATTCTTTTCTTAAGATGAGGTTACCATATTCATAGGACTTCTGCAAAGGTTACTTCATGCTTCAAAATATTGTAGCAGGTTCTAGAAGGTTTTCCCAACTTTTTGTGCAAACATTAAATAGTTGAAATCATTTTGGAGGTAGAAAAACACCTACAGGAAAGTTCACAATGCGTGTTGTCAAATGTGTTGCAAACTGGTTGTTTTAGGACAGTTTGTAGCACAGGTGTTGTGAACTAGGTGTCACGAGGATTTTGAGTAAACTGAAGACTTCCAGGTGTCAGATTGAGTTCGGATAAGCTCCTCAAAGATCAGTTGCACATCAAGGGCCACCTGCCTCAAGGATCTACCTGTAGTTAAGCCACATGCATCAAGTTGTTAGCAATTTCCTTTAATAATGCCAACAGTTTCTTGGAATATAGAATTATTGTTACATTTATATTGTGCACCTAGTGCCATGCCCCTCTTAGGCATCTAATCCTATGTAGAAGCTAGGTGGTGAATTTTAGAGATATTTTTGGATGTTTTGTTATTTAAGATTCATTGTAAATCCATGAGAGGGTTTGAATGGTTAAACAGTGAGACTCTTATCTTTTAGTTTTCAAATGTAACGAAGTTTCTAGATGTATGTACCAGATTAAAGAATCTTTAATAGTGAATGATTAGTTTCCTTTCCTACTATCACATATGTTTTCAATCTCACTTTGATGTTAGTTTTTGATGAAGGATTCATCATTATGTTTGTTGCTTACTACATTAAATGGTTTATTGTTTGTAACTGATGCAAATATGATCAAAGTTCTTTCTCTTGTTTATTGGGAGGTTCTTATTCAATGAAATTTCTGCTATATGTGTTTCATAACTACTTGATGTAACCTGAAGTATGTATTTTATATTCCTTGTTAAGTCTTCCATCTACCTATTGATATTTATAAACACTGATTTGAAGCTATTCAGATCCTTGTTTGCTGGTGTGTATTTCATGGAGGTTTTATGTTGATGTTATAAACTGAGTATCACACCCATTTGATCCACTTTGAAAACATTTTTATTTTTTTCTAATGGGTATTAGTCTCACACCTAAAGTAGTATAGGTGAGACTTCTATTGCTAGCACCCCTTTGATGACAACTTCCTAAACTCCTAACATAGATAGAAGCTTGGAAAACTTCTCTATTATAAGAGATTTTGTGAAAATGTTTGAAACTTGATCTTCTGTAGGGCCAAAGAGCACTTCAATAAATTGATAATGAATGATCTTTCTGATGAAGTTCATGTGTAGCTCGATGTTTTTTCTGCGTTGATGTTGAACTGGGTCTTTGGCAAGATTTATGGCACTCTGATGCTCACACCAAATGTTGGTCAAATGTTGTTGTTGGAATCCAAACTTTGAAAGGATCTGTCGAAGCTAGAACGATTCCTGACTTGCATTTATCATTTCTCGATGCTCTGCTTCTACTGAATAAAGTGCAATAGTCTATTGTTTCTTACAGGCCCAAGTGACAGGTCATGAAACAAGGATGAAAACATAACCTACAGTATGTTAGAGAGTTGTCTTAGGTTGATGAAAAATTGGTTTGTACCGTTTGTTGTCATTGATTTCAACCATTGGAGAGTAATATTGTAGATTGATGTCAACCCTTAGTGATTGATTTCAACCCTTGGAGAAGTCTGATAGCGAATTACAGTAACACAAAGGCATGGGTAAGGGACTCGAGTCTATTTGAGGTATAAAGGCATGAATATTAGTGAATTTAAAGGTAATACTATTCAAGATGGATAGTATATTCCATGCCATTTCTGGTGATATGTGGAACATCACATAACTCCTCACGGTTAGAGAGTTTTGGCCATATGAAGTTGGAGAACCCTCATGAGCTATCTACAAGCCCTTAGAAGGTCAAAGAAGTCAATTATTATAGAAGCTCCTAGAAGAAGTGTACTATTCAAATTGATGGTAACTAGGAGTTAATCATGGGCATAGTTGTTGCAATAAGAAAATAATTAAAAAAAAAAATAGTTGCAACAAGAAGTTGTGAGTTTGGTAATTATGGTAAAGTAGTTGTGATGAGAAGATTGAATAGTCAAAGTGGTTGACCAAGAAATAAATTAAATAATAAAGGAGTTGCAACAAGAAGTTAGTTAAGGTAAAATAAGTTATGAGGGTACATCAAAAGAATCAACTCAGGAAAAGGATAAAACTCAGCCTTCCAAGCAACCAATAGAGATTATTGATATCATCTCCCCTTCTCATGAAAGTAATCCTACTTTCAAAATACTTAGGAGGCAACTTAAGGATACAAGAGCTGAAAATGAAAAATTGAAGGAGGCAAACCTGAAGGCTCGAATCAAGCTAAAGAACATGTTAGATTTATATGAAAAGACTATTGATAAAGAAAGATATATGGACAAGAGATGTCTACCTTTGCATAGGCAACTGAATAATGTGTATAGAAGAGCATGTCAAGATGAAATCAGGATGTTGAAAGCATAATTGCAACCCTTCAAGGAGCAGGTAGAAAAAAGGAATTTGGATATATTAGCTTGTGTGGCTACTAGAAGAAGCACCAGTAAAAGATGAAGATAGGATATTATTTATACATCAACATCAATTTTTTCCATGGTTTACTTTTATACACATACTTATAACCCGAGTAATGATTTTTGTCTTAAGATGAGATTACCATATTCATAGGACTTCTGTAAAGGTTACTTCATGCTTCAGAAGATTGTAGCAGGTTCTGGAAGGTTTTCCCAACTTTTGTGAAAACTTTAAACAATTGAAATCGTTTTGGAGGTTAAAAAGCACCTACATGAAAGTTTGCAGCACGTGTTGTCAAAGGCACTACGAACTGGTTGTTTTAGGAAAATTTGTAGCGCAGGTGCTATGAATTGAGTGTCATGAGGATTTTGAGTAAACTGGAGACTTCTAGGTGTCATATTGAGTTTGGATAATCTCCTCAAAGATCAATTTCACATCAAGGGCCACCTTCCTCAAGGATCTACCTGCAGTTAAGCCACATGCATCAAGTTGTCAACAATTTCTTTTAATGATGCCAACATTTTCCTAGAATATAGAATTCTTGTTACATTTATATTGTGTACCTAGTGCCACACCTCTCATAGGCATAGAATACTATGTAGAATCTAGGTGGAAAATTGTAGAGATATTTTTGGATTTTTTGTTATTTAAGATGCATTGTAACTCCATGAGAGGGTTTGAATGGTTAGACAATGAGACTCTTATATGTTAGTTTTCAACTATAACAGAGTTTCCAGAAGTATGTATTAGATTCAATAATCTTTAATAGTGAATTATCAGTTTCCTTTCCTACTGTCACATCTGTTTTTTATCTCACTCTGAAGTTAGTTGTTGATGAAGGATTCATAATTATGCTTGTTCCTTAATACAGTAAATGGTTTATTGTTTGTAACTGATGCAAATATGATCAAAGTGCTTTCTATTGTTGATTAGGAGGTTCTTATTCAATAATATTTTTTCTATATGTGTTTCAGAACTACTTGATGTAACTTGGTGCATGTATTTCATATTCCTTACTAAGTCTTCCATCTTCCTATTGATATCTCTAAACACTGATTTGAAGCTATTCAGAGCCTTGTTTATTGGTGTCTATTTCATGGAGGTTTTGTGTTGATGTTATAAACTGAGTATCATACCCATTTTCTACACTTTGAATTTTTTTTTATCTTTTCTGATGGGTATTAGGCTCACACCTAAAGTAGTCTAGTTGAGACTTCTAGTGCTAACATTTTTTACATCATTGTTGAGGAGACGAATTGCAGATATTTCCCTGGGTTGTACGACAAGGAAATTACTGATTTTGTTGGTGTACAATAATAAGTAAATAGAATGACTGCATAGTGCACCTAGCGACTCCAAAGTTCAGTTGTGGCTCCCAAGAGAAGGCATATGATGGCTAACCCGAAATCCCCTCTAGCTACACCTCAAACTGATCCAGAAAAAATCATAAGGAAGGGAAAACCTTTGCAAGGAGATTCCTCTTCTAAATCTTCAGGTATTTCTGGAGACCTACCTGACTCTTTTTTCCATACACCATTTGTTTTTATGATATTCCTCATTTACCTATATATGAAACTCATGTAAATTCAGAATTAGAAGACTTACTTATTGAACACACACCTTATATATGAAACTCATGTAAATTTAGAATTAGAAGATTTACTTATTGAACACACCTTTTTCTCCTGACTTGAAAGATGAAAGTTTAGAAAGATTTGATTTTCTTGCATCTCCTAAAATTTTAAAGTGGTTTAGACTTGAAATCTTGGAATATTTCCCTTTCTTAGGTTCTTCAAACTCCTCATTCATTTAAATTTCTTGAAACTAAAAAGAAGGAACCTCAATTTCTGTTGAAATATCCTTAGCTCTACCCAAGTCCAAGCCAACTTTTGTTAAATATGAATCTTCTCCACCTCATACTCCTCCTTTTTCAAAACATCTTATTATATAGATTACATTTTCACCTATAAAATCACCTCTTAATTCTCTTAAGAGTCAGAGTCCTCCTTTTCCAAATCAAATCGAAGGAATTAATCCTCCTCGAAACATAATGGATGCCATTGTGGCTACTAGGTATGCACCATTAGTGTTTCCTCAATCCATGAATTCTCTCCTAGTAGAATATTACCTTAAGTGTGTGCCTAAATTTACTAGAGAGGACGATATTACTGTAGAAGAACATCTTGTTGTATTTTACAGTTATGCAAATAAGTTGAATATTCAAAATGAATATGTCTGGATGAGAGACTTTGTGCAAAGACTAGATAGAGAATCCCAGAAATGGTTTAGAATTTTATCTCATGGATCAATAGTTGGAATTGAGGCCCTCGATGTTGTCTTTTTAAGGCATTGGGGTGACAAAAAAGACTTCTTGTATTATATTACAGAATTTGGGGTTCTAAAAAGGAAAGAGGGTGAATCCATGTCATATTTTTCAAAAATATTTAACAATATGTACAACAATATTCCTACTGAGATTAAACCCACTGAGACCCCTGCTAAAATAACTTATGCAAGTGATTTTGACCCAGAAATCTATCTTTTTTTGAGAGAAAGAAGGTCTACAACATTGGCCCATATGCAAGATGATGCACTAGAGGTTGAATCAAATATACTAGTAGTAGATAAGTTGAGGGGTAAATCTGATAGAGATAGAAGAAAACAAAAAACAAAAGCATCATCTTCATATGCTTTAGGGGTGTTAAGAACCAAATATCAATATATCATAGAAAATCCTCAGAAAAAGTACTCAACACCTTGAAAAAGAGAGAATTTCAAATAATAAGCCTCTTCGAGGGGGCAGCCTCCTTTTACCCCACTTAAATGTTCAAGTACAAGATGATTCAAAATGAAAATGTCTCCTTGGTATATATAGGAGACTAGGAGGTATAATTACAACTAGTGGCCTAAAGCCGACATAAATAAAATAACATTATTAATCTAATATGCCCCAATTAAGGGGTAATGAGCCAATATTAGGGCTTAACATGCCCCTCCCCTTCAAACAAGTGTTGTCCGCAACGCTTGAGTAACTCTAGATGCTTTTGTATAAAAGACTCATCTTCCAAAGTGGAATCTGCAGCCGGTAGTTTCCTCCATTTAATGAGATACTCTGAAATGGATCTATTCCTCCATTGGCGAATTCTTGTATCAGTGATGGCTTCAGGATCCAATATAATTTTCCCTTCCTCATCAAGTTCTGGCAATATAGTTTGAATTGGGATCTTGTCGCCTATAACCTTCTTTAAGCATGAAACATGGAAAATTGGGTGTACTCGTGAAGATGCAGGAAGCTCCAATTTGTATGCCATAGTACCAATCTTTTGCAACACCTTATAAGGGCCATATTACTTTGGTGATAATTTTTGTGGGGTATTCTACCCTACGGACTAACAAGCTAGGGCTTTAAACTTGTACGCAGATCATGACCCTTCATAAGCTACCTTTAACCTTCTACCCTGAATCTAAAACCCTTTTCCTTAAGCAAACAAGGGAAGAACTAACTAACCTTTTTATCGACGGTTGGTGTAGCTCCTCCGTTGAGCTTTATCTCCTTGTTGTTGCTGCTCCTTCCACAAAGCGCTCCTGCAATCAAGACAAAACTATGCATGCATGCTATTGTTCTACTAGGGGGTTAGAGATTAAACACAAATCACATAAAACATATAAGACTCATGTATTTGGGATGGGAAAAGTATCTTTTTATTGATCTCAATATGAACCAAATTACAATGATTTTTGAGAACGACCACCATTCCTCGATCCTGATCCTGGGCTCCTCCTCTTCTTTGTCCTCCAACTGCTTTGCTTGAAATCTCCTAAATCTTGAGGAAAGGCTAAAGGGTTGGGACAAAATGAACGGAAATTGGGCAGAGTTTCTTTGCTATGATTTTTCCTCCTTTGAATAGTACCCCTACCCCTTCTTTTATAGGCTAGAAGGAGCTAGGGTTTTAGATGAACTCTCGGCCATGCATGGCTGGGAGTTCCAGTTAACTGACCCA
>ML796101.1:119277-149268 GCA_009831015.1 Picea engelmannii
AGCACCTCGAGTCCATATTATTCCTTATCATGATCAAGGAAGGAATACATCTGGGCCCATTTATGACAAGTGCACCTTTGTGATAAGTGTATCCTATCTCCCTTGGTCTACAGCTCAATGTAGGAGAAGTTATGCCCAATGTTGAAACATCAACACTCCCTCTTAGCTAGGGAGGTATATTTCCATAGTAGTACACAACTATTGTCTAGAGACAAGCAGTCTCTACCAGTGGTACAAAACCATCATAGTAGTAAAATATTTTTCACACATGGCACTCCCAGGTGGACTTCTAGAGACTACTCCCTCTAGGAACACTTAGGGTCAGCTCCCCATAGTGTGAGAAATCAAGGGTCAACTCCCTTGACATGTCCTCATATTCTCTAAACATGGGACGATGGGCTATAAGCCCAAATGCACTTATTCCTTCTTGAATAAGTGTCCTCACAGATGAACTCAACTCAATTCACAGAGGAGTACGATCTGGAGAAAGTTTGTTGCACATGGCACTCCATGTGGACTTCTAGAGGCTACACCCTCTAAAAACACTAGGGTCAACTCCCATAGTGTATGATGTCAATGGTCAACTCCCTTGACATGTCCTCATGTGCTCTCCACATGGGACGTTGGGTTATAAGTACAACTGCACTTATTCCTTCTCAAATAAGTGTTCCACTTATCCCTTCTCAGATAAGTGTCCTCACAGATCAACTCAACTCAATTCACAGAGGAGTACGATCTGGAGAAATTTGGTCACAGATGACACTCCATGTGGATTTCTAGAGGCTACACCCTCTAGAAACACTAGGGTCAACTCCCATTGTGTATGTCGTCAAGGGTCAACTCCCTTGACATGTCCTCATGTGCTCTCCACATGGGACGTTGGGTTATAAGCCCAACCACACTTATCTCTTCTCGGATAAGTGCCCCACTTATCCCTTCTCAGATAAGTGTCATCACGGATCAAATCAACTCAGTCACAAAGGAGTACGATCTGGAGAATGTCTTAGGAAGATGCAAACATCAATACTCCCTCTCATCGAGGGAGGTATTCTCTGCCAAACCAAGTCTGTCACGAAAGTACTTAAACTTCGTCTTGGTTTGGTAAGAACATCAACAACCTACTCATCTATAGGAAGGTATTTCACAAATACTTCCTTCCTCTGCACCATGTCTCAGATGTAATGGTACTTGATACCAATGTGGTTCAAATTGTCATGAAACACTGGATTATCAGAGACTTTCACACAACTTTAGTTACCATAATGAATAATGGTGGAATCTAGCACATGTTCAAATAAATTGGCACAGAGCTCATGAAGGCAGACTACTTCACAGATTGTCATACTTAATGCAATGTACTCTGCTTATGTTGTGCTCAAAGCCACAGAAGTTCATTTCTTGCTACACCAGAAAACCATGGAAGATCTCAAAGTGAAGCAACACCTGAAGGTGTTCTTTCTGTCCACTACGCTCCCTGCCCAATCAGAGTCAATATATTCCTTCCATATCATATCAATACTGGAAGTATATCTCAGACCATGTTGAACTGTGCCTCGCAAGTATCTCAACACATGGTTCACAACAATCTAGTGTGTCTGTCTCAGCTGACTTATAAAATGGCTAAGTGCACTCACTGCATAGCAAATAATTGGGTTGGTGTTAATCAGATACTTCAATTATCCAATCAGTTGTATGTATAGAGTTAGATGAATTTCGTCAAAATTGAAAGAAGACACACTTAGTTTCTTTAGATTCATCATCATTGGTATATCCACGGGCTTGAAGTTCAGTATCTCAAACTTCTTTAATATCTCAACTGTGTACTTACCCTGACTCGGGAAGATCTCATCAGTTCTCTGCCACACCACTAGTCCCAAGTAGTAGTGAATCATACGAAGGTCCTTCATCTCGAACTCAGAGGCCAACACATACTTTCATTTCAATAATAAATCTCTATGTACCTATGAGGAATAAATCATCAACGTAGAGGACCAAAATCAAGGCCTCACCATTAACAGTTTTGTAGTATAAGTTGGGATCAACAACACTTTTGTTGAAGCCCAAAAATCATTAGGTTTCCATCAATCCTTGTATACTAAGCTCGAGGTGGTTGCTTGATTCCATACAGGGCCATTTTCAACCTGCACACATGAGACTTCTTCTCATGTATCATGAAACCATCTGGTTGGTCGAAGTATACTTCTTCCTCAATCTCTCCATTGAGAAAAGTTGTCTTCACATCCATCTGATGTAGTTTCTAACCCATGGATGCCTCTGCCCACATAAACATAAGTAAATTTTGATCATGAATCATTGCCTTGACTGTCTCAACAATAGATGGGCTGAAAAATCTGCTATAGGTAGTGTGTCATTAATTTTCCCAGAATCAGGTCCTTGTAGAGCACCCCTTTCATCCCTTTTCTATTGTCATTGAGGGAAAAAACAATGTTGTCCATTGTGACTCCTTGTTGGTCATATTTCTACCTAACATACACCATTGAACAGACGAAATTCCATGGATTCATTATGACAACAGATCCCCAAGGAAAATTTCTGAAGATGCATGTTTTTCCTTCATTGATATTGATGCCTTTATTCCAGAGGATGATCTTCATTTTCCAGTATCTCTGCAATGGATTTGACATCTATTTCTATGGCAAAGCCATCGTTCTCTATGAATGCCATTGGATATTAATATTTGCACAGGTTTCAGGTTTCCAAGGGATCAATTCCATCATGAACGAACTGGCTCAACCTTGCCTACTCGTAGGTAGTTGAATCAAAGGCCATAGGGCAGGAATCTTTTAGAAATTGTGGGCCCATGATCGGTTCTCTGTCTCAGCAGGACTAGAAAATGAGGAAAAGCCATAGATCGGTAGAAAGTAAACACATATTGAAACTGATGATGTCTTGGCATCTCCAAAACAATTGTTCTGAGAGGTTCGAGGCTTCAACAACCAAGCCACGGTTTCTTTATTATTTTCATTGTATGCATTCGAATGTGTTGTGCATCTGCATATGCCCTAGCCCTTCCTACAAATGAATGCCCTCGAATGGAATACATGTCAAAACTTGAGTAGCTCAAATGCATTCTTTGAAATGATGAGTCACAGCTCACCGATAAGGTAATCAGAATGCCTCTAAACAGTGAAAGAAATACCTTTGTCTTCATTAACCAGACCCTCGACCTGAAATTTTGTACAGGCCGAGAATGTTTTACACACCGAAATTTGTACAAGCCTCTAAAGTTTTACAGAAGCATAAACTTGGTTGCAATTGGGATGTGATCAAAAGAACGATTAAGTGAAGGAAGTGTAGCGTCCTTCACCTCCTCCTCATCGATTAGCTCCATTAGTGACACTACCTGCGAATTCGTGTCAGTGTGAAGTATGTAATCTAACACTCCCTGAAAATTTCTGGTGAATTTTGTGAAACGGGGCTCCCTTGTTTCACTATTAATTTTTTGCTTACTGTCTTCCTCGGAAACATGGCATTGAAAAGAGGAAGAATCAACACTATCCTCCCATGATACCAGACCCCGTGACACCCAACAGAAATTCACTTCCATCGGACAGAAGAGACGTCAAAACGAATAACAGGTATCCATACATCGCCATCAGGAACAAATTCCCCACCACAGTCGCAGTGTAGGGCATGAATCCATAAGTCTCCTTGCAAGAAATACTCGATCTCAAGTTCATGCCGCCATGGCCAATTCTCTGAACTATCCTTCGCAATGAATCCAAAACAAGAAACCGCACCATATATCGCACCGGACACAGGATTTGCCCCATGATCGATTCGTGTCATAAATATTCGTTGTCCGGCACTGTGAATGTTGCACACGCATTGCAACAACGCCACGAGGAGTGTGAGAACACTAGAGCTCTTCATCTTGGATTCGTCAGTCCATTATTCAGATCGGTTAATTCTGAATTTCCTTTATCCGTCAAAAATACATCCAAATTAAGGAAGAAAATATCCAGATTATCGAGGCATTTAGATTGGCTAAATGTGATGATTTATTTGTACAACTGATCGATTCCAATTTTACCATTTATTAGAGATGTCACGTCAACACTTCGTGTGTGGCTGAAACCTGTTAGCAAGATGCAATTCACGAGATGGATCATAATCCACATGGACTTTGTTAAGAAGAAAGTGGGGGGGGGGCACTTCCGAGCAAAGAATTGAAGTCCCCACATATTGTTGTGCATGTGCTTGTAATGCAAGTCGTATTGATCTAGGGCTGAGAGGCACAGAAAAAAAAAATGTTGATAGCCAATGTGCTTACCATGTTGTGACCGGTTATGGTTATGCACAACTCCTCTTCTTAGTAAACACAAGTAGGATCTTTTAAAGTCTCATCTTCCTGGGCTCTCCCCTGAGGGAGTAAATCCCAGTCCCTCTCTGATACCATGTTGGTTTTAATTCATATGAGATATGAGAGATATTAGATGTGTTATTACAATGATGAGTGTTCCATATATAGGAAACATAAGGTGACCATCCATGAAAGGATGTGTCCCTTGAATAATCAATAACTATTTGTTATTATTATTTACTTATTATATACTATAGTTAATAATCAATTAATAATTATATTATTAATTATTATCTTTAGAGAATGTATTCCCAATGTTGTCCAAACATCAACAGGGGGGTTCCAAAATATTATGGAGGTGACAAGTGGAAAGAGTGGTTTTACTTTACAGAACCCCCCTTGGTTGAGTGACGTAAGGGGGGGTCCAGAATATGGAAAGGGAGTGGGTTTTAAATTGAGGTCATAACCTTTTAGTTTTTATTTACTTTGTTTTTTATTTACTTTGTTTTATTGTTTTGTTTTTTATTGTTTTGTTTTATTATATTTGTTTTATATTGTTTTGTTTTATTATATTTTGTTTTATATGTTTTATTTTATTATATTTTGTTTTATATGTTTTATGTTATTATATTTTGTTTTATTTGTTTTATTATATTTGTTTTATATTGTTTTGTTTTATTATATTTTGTTTTATATGTTTTATGTTAATATATTTTGTTTATATGTTTTATTTTATATGTATTTTTATTTGTTTTAATTTTTAAATTGTTTTATTTCATTTTGTTTTTATTTATGATTTGTTTTAATTTTTAAATTGTTTTGTTTTTTTTTTTAATTATTAATTAATTAGTAATTAATTTGTTATTAGAAGCCTTAACTTAGTTTTACTAATATAACTACACTTAATATTACTATTAACCTAATTAAATTAACTTTACTAAGCTAATTAATATTAACAATGTCACTAACCATTCATTATTAACCTATTGTTTTTTAGCCTAAGCTTGTTTATTCATGTAGGGACAAAATTGGCAGAGGGGTGAAAAAGTGGAGGGTGAGGGAATGAAGGGTGCAACAATAGATGAGTTAGAAAGGATAAGTGGATGATGTAGCAGGAATATGGGTGAAGGATGATGCAAAATGGAAGGGGAAGCGAGGTGAGTCAGCAAGCCAGGAGCTTCATCATGAGACCAACAAACGATATTTGAATCATCAGATTTCCTATAATTATAGGACCCTAAAAGCAGGATGAGAAACATGCAGTTATATTAGGACAACTGGTAGAAGACATAGATGATTCTTCTCCCCCAGTTTACACTTCTTTGAATATGCATGACAAGATTTTGCAAAATTGTCTTATGGATTCGGGTGTGTCCCATAACTTGATGCCTAAGGATGTCATGGATGAATTGGGTCTGGAAATTACTAAAGAATATCATGACTTGTATTCTTTTTACTCAAGAAAAGTAAAATGTCTTGGATTTATTAGAGATCTAGTTGTCACACTTTTCCAATTACCTATGAAAAGTGTTAGGGTCCTATAATATAGTCATATGTTCTCCAGTTATCTATTTTGGAGTTTTTTCTGATCAGGATGAGAATGCTTTCATGATAAGGTGCTCGGGAGTAATGTTCTAGTGGTATATCCAATGCTTCAAACCAGATATCCAGGTATACCTAGTGTTGTCACATGGTAAGTTCGAATTATGATGCATGAGTTTTTGAAGGTTTAAAGTGGCTCAATCAGTTGATTTCATGAATTTGGTTATATTTTAATTGTGGTAGAAAGTTTGGTTTTCGGTAGCTAAAAGGTCGAAATCTTATAGCTGTTAGCTACTGAAATTTAAAACTTTCTGTAGCTAATTGGCTTATTCACGCCTGTCATAAGTTGCCAAAAGTAATGAATGTCACCCGAGTTTGAAAAGATTCTTGTCACTCCCATATTGGAGATTGTACATAGGTCATGATTCGTTGATATGCTGCCAAAACCATTTTCTGTTATCATTCGTCTGATTTTTAGAACGAATCATGATTTGTTTATCCCTTGTCCAAATCAAGCAATCATAACCCTAGATTGTGCCCAACCAATTCAATTGATCCTGAAAAAACGGTCATGAGATTTCCCATACACTAAATCGGTCGATTGTTGGTTTGTGGTTGTCTTAAATCCTCCCATAGTCGCCCAAACTTTTTCATCCTTTGACTCTATCCTGAATTTCACTATTGTATCTCTCCTCCATTTGAATCCACCATCTCACCTTACAGACCCTAGATCCTCTGTCATCAACCTAGTTTTAAATAATTTCTAACAAGTTTTGGTGATGAAGAGCTCAACAGGAGGTGCACTTCTAAGGAAGGAACTGCAAGATACTTCATACCTTGAGGCACACCCTGAGGCCTGAACTATTCAAAGAGGTTGGATGCTATAGTTTCTGCCAAAATATCCATGGGTACCATTAGGGTATTATAGAAGCATTTGCCAAAAGATTTGATGGCTTTAAGGTTCATCTTGGGCCTGTGGTGATGCAGATAGATGAAGCCAGTGTTGCAATAGCCATAGATATGAATGGTGAAGGAGAAAGGTGGTTTAAGACCACCTCAATCAAGGAAATTGATTTCAGATCATTCCTCAAAGAAGAACATCAAACTATGAAATGGCAGAAAGATATTCCTGGGAGCTACTTGGAGGATAAATGGAAAACATTGTTAAAGATGATTCAGGTTTACATCACTTGTGAGGAGACATATGGAAGGACCTTGCTCTACCACATCAGACTGCTCCTCCATTTTACAGGTAAGAAACCTCTGAATATTCCCTTTTACCTCCTTAAGAGTCTTACCAAGATGACTTCGAAAGTTCAGGCCAAGCCTCAGAAAGCTAGCAGCAGTCTATTTCATCATGGTCTGATAAAATTGATAGTCTTAGAGGAGCTCAACAGAAGGAATAAGACTTGGGACTTCCTTCCGTTTTGGGGAGAATTTGGGCAAGAAGTTCAACAAAAGAAAGGAGGAAATCCCTCACAAGAATTAACCTCCCCAAAAACCAGTAAAAGAAAGAGAAGAGCATTGTCACCTGTAGAAACGGCTATAATGGTTTCTCCATAAAAATCATAGAAAACTAAAAGGAAGTTAGAGTTTGGAAAAAAATCCAAAGGATCAAGGTAAAACTACAGTTCCAAATGTCCTAAATATACCACATTCAAATTCTAATTCAGATCCATTAGTTGCATAAATGGAAGTAGATCCATCAACTGTAGAAATGGAAACCCCTGAAGAAGTTGGAACACCATCAAAGAAGAAGGTTAGAAAAAAACCTAAGGTCCATAAATTGGAAGAAGAAAATGTTGAGTTAAAGGTGTTAGAGAAACTTTTGAAGAAGGAGAATGAGACTCTTAGACAGTCATCTATCAAAATTGGTTATGCATTGGATCAGTTAGCCATCAAGTATGAAACTGTAAAGCACAAGAGAAAGAATCTTTGTAAACATAATAGCAGATTGCAGAACATGAACAAGGTTTTGAGATTCAATCTTGTCCACAAGAAGCTAAAACCCAAATCTCACCTCAGGCTTGATACTCTAGTTGAAGCTGCCCTTGATTTAAAATGAAGTGGTTATAATAGATGAAGTAGGGTCGAAGGGAAACTCAACCATTTTTTACTAATTTCAGGAGAAGTTACAAGTTTCGTCAACTAAGAACCGTTTCAAAATCCAAAATTAGCTGTCGAAAATCATTCCCAGAAAATCGACAGCTAAATACACTATGTTTTGGCCTCATTAGCAGTCGAAAATTTTGTTATCAGTAGAAAACACATAGATCTCCACAAATCAAGGAAAATGGATTCTTCAATGATATCGAAGGATTCCAAAATAATTTTCTAGTTATGACTCGTCCTCAATATGTAGTTGTCTAGTTCAGATCGAATTATATTACCCCCAAGATTATCCATTTTGCATTACCCAGATGCATTTGATACAGAGATGGCATTCCAATTAAGAGAACAGAACACTGCAACCCTTGAAGAAATGCAAAACATTGCAGTGGATGTGGAAGCTAATTTGTTGAAAGAAAAGTCCAAGCTAAGGGAAGAAGAGAAAGATAGAAGAGAAAAGGAATGGATGACATATTCAGAAGTGAAACTAGATGTTTTGGAAAACACTGTAAAAGAGATGATGCATAATATTAGCAGAAAAGATGAACTTACTGTCCATAGATCACATGTTTCTTTAGGCCCAGAAAATAAAAAGTTCATTTTTCTCAAATAGTCTGCAGCTCAGCCTCGGTATCCTAAACCACCAAATGATTACTTCATGTAAGAGTCATACTTCATGTTAAATTTGGTAGCATCGATAGTCATTCTCCAATGAAAGGCCATATGGGCCACCCTGAGGCTAGCCAGGGAGATTTGGAGAATCAACCAGTCTTGTGAGGTATTGACAAAAGCCAGGGGGAACGAACAACCTCTATGAGTCAAACCAAAAGTTAGGACGAATGAGATCCTATGTGAGTCTAATGCAAAAGTCAGGGGGAACGTACAACCTCTGTGAGCATATTCAGTCTAGTGCAAAAGTTAGGGGGAACGTACAACCTCTGTGAGCATAGACAGACTAGTGAAAAAGTCAAGGGGAACATACAACCTCTGTGAGCCTAGTCAAACCTTGTGAGCCATGAGAAAAATTCAAGGTATCTAGTAAAAGTTAGGTTGAATGTTAAATTCCTATGAGCTAGAAACAAACGATATTCCTAATATTGCAAATAATGTAATTGTATTGATCTAGTGCGTTAGCATGTGTAAACATTATCCACCATGAAGAGAATTTCAAATTGCCTTGTCAAGAGTTGTAACTAAAGTCTTGAGTCTAGTTCTACTTTAGAACTAAAGTGTAATGTTGAGTTGCAAATAAAGTCTTGAGTCTAGTTCTATTTTAGAACTAAAGTGTAATGTTGAGTTGCAACTAAAGTCTTGAGTCTAGTTCTATATTAGAACTAAAGCGTAATGTTGAGTTGCAGCTAAAGTCTTAAGTCTAGTTCTAAGTTCAAACTAAAGCATGTCAGTCTCAAGTCTAGTTCTAAGTTCGAACTAAAGTGTAATGTTGAGTTGTAACCAATCTCAAGTCTAGTTCTAAAGTTTGAACTAAAGTGTAATGCTGAGTTGTAACCAATCTCAAGTCTAGTTCTAAAGTTCGAACTAAAGTGTAATGTTGAGTTATAATCAATCTCAAGTCTATTTCTAAGTTCGAACTAAAGCATGAATCTAAGTTATGACTAATGCATGCAATCAGGTTACTATTTCGAGCTTCTCCTCTTCCCCTCTTCAACCTATATAAGAAGAGGTCGAACCCTCTCCTCAACACAGTTTCACAACACAGTTCTGCAACACAGTTTTTGCAATACAGTTTTGCAACACAATTTTGAAACAGAGTTTTCATATGCAGGTTGAGGGTGAAGTAATAGAGGAGCACATCAGTGATAAAGAGGTAGCATATCAAAGGTGTATTTCAGCAAGGTCTTGTAAGTCTTTGTCAGGTTAGAGTCATCTTGGCAAGCTCTTTGAGAGAAGTACATTCATGGTGGATATTTGTAAGAGATCTTACATTATTAATGCAATAAAGGAATATTGTTTGCTAGGGTTTTTCTCCCTATATAGGGTTTCCCCAATGTATATGTGTTGTTGATATGCAAGTTTACTTATCTACATAATTATTGCTATTCAATTATGATTTGAAATTGTTGAAGTGTATTAACCTAGAATCAAAGTATTGAAGAAAATAAAAGAATTAATCCACATAAGAAATCAAACTCATAATCTAACAAAAAGCACATCCAAAGTCTTGAGGATTTTCTTGATCTGTTTGATGTGGAAGGATATGATCTCTGTATCAGGATGTTTTCCTTATCATTGCAAGGTAAATATAAGAATTGGTTTAAGAATCTTCCAGCTGCAAGAATTAACAATATTTATCAATTTGTGAAAATTTTCCTGGATAGATGGGTGATCGAGGGAAATGTTTTTCTCGTCTTAGAAGAATCTAACCATTTAAAAAGATAGCCAGGGGAGAAAGTGCATCATTTTTCAGCCACGTTCAATAATGTGTATCATGCAATGCTTGTTGATATAAATCCACCCCCAGGATTAGCCCTTTTGTGTTACTTAGATGCATTTGATCCAAAGATGGAATTCCAATTAAGAGAATGGACCCTTGAAGAAATGCAAAACATTGCAGTGGATGTGGAAGCTAATTTGTTGAAAAAAAATTCCAAGCTAAAGGCAGAAGAAAAAGATAGAACAGAAAAGGAACAGATGACATCTTCATAAGTGAAACTAGATGTTTTGGCAAACACTGTAAAAGAGATGATGCATAAGATTGGTAGAAATGATGAACTTACTATTCATCGATCACATTTTTCTTTAGGTACAGAAAAGAAAAAGCTCATTTTTCTCAAACAGTCTGTAGCTCAGCATCGGTATCCTAAAACACCAAATGATTACTTCATGTATTCAATCCACAACATAGACAAAGATGAAGCTCAAAATCAAATGGTGGTGGGAAAATCTACTGAGATGATGTGCATGTTTGATGACCTTGCATATATAGATGATTTTCCTGGATACAATCATCAGGATGATGATTATATGGTTGTGATTAAGGCTAATTGTTCAAAGAAATCATCACTATCCCCATGGGGACAAGAATTCCAGTTATCAAAATATAAAAATGGCCATCAAACTCTGCATACCAAGCAAGATTGCAAGGAGAAAATTGCAAAACGTTTTCAAGAAAAAACAAAATGCATGCCCTTATGTTTTTCCTCACTCCTGAGAGAACATTGCAAGAAGATTGTAAATAGAAAGGATGTGGAATGTTCTAATTATTCAGTTGAGGAAAACAGGGATGATACAAAACCTTTTTTAGATCTAGAAGTTTGGTCCCTAAGTCATCTTGAATGTCAAATCTCAGATGAAATCACAGAGTCTGAAACATATGATGAACTGATTCGGTTTGATTCCCTAACCTTATGCCTTAATTAATTTCAAATTGTGAAAGGGAATCTTGGTCACATTGTGGTTGACGATCATGGGAGAAATCATGAGGTGTCAGTAGAACCAATGTTGCAGCCATCTAAAGCACTACATGACCTAATAGTCGATATGTTGGATGGTTTTTGTTTTCAAAGTCAGTTTCCATTTACTGGTAATGATTTCAAAAGTTGTTATGATATGGATATGATCAGACAGTCTACTCCATTGTCTTGGTCAATAGAAGTATCAGTACAAAACTCATCAGATAAAATACAAACATGTTCCAAGTTGTTTGAAGTAATGGAGAGCACATGTGTGGTACCTGGTCGTGAAGTTGAATTGACCGAGTCAGAATATCTAGTGATGGGTCGAGTCTATCTTGATCCAGTAGATATTTATATGGAGAAATTGTTCATCACAGAGAAACAATCCATTTCCATCATTTGTGTTGTTTTTCAGGTTTACCAAGCTCCCTATGATGAAGACCAGGATCACAATCATTTTCAAGTACCCTTAACAGATTCAGTTCTGAGTTTGGTAAAAAATAGTGAAAGAATTAAGGTATCAAATCCAATATTTGATTGGTTATATTGGATATTTCATATTGATTAAGGTCAAGCATTATAAGGTTAGAATAGGATATGTGTAAATAAATAAGATAGTCAGATCAACATCTTTCAAATAATCAGATTTACAGTATGCAAATAAGCTTGCTAGGCAAGCATGCTTTTCATATTCATTTCAGTGTTTCTCTTAAGATTCGGTCCAGTTTGGAATAGGTGATGCATTGATTTTCAGTCACATAGGATTTATGGTCGAAAAGGTTACAGGTTTTGAGATCAACCCAATGGAATATGGAATTGATTTATGAATCCAGAGATCTGAGATTCTTTACACCTCCTCAAGAGTTGCCATCCCTAATTGGAGCCTATGTTAGGGTCCTATAATATAGTCATATGTTCTCCAGTTATCTATTTTGGAGTTTTTTCTGATCAGGATGAGAATGATTTCATGATAAGGTGCTAAGGAGTAATTGTCCAGTCGTATATCAATTGCTTCAAACCAGATATCCAGGTATACCTAGTCTTGTCATGTGGTAAGTTGGAATTATGATGCATCCACATGAGTTTTTGAAGGTTCAAAGTGGCCCAATTAGTTGATTTCATGAATTTTGTTATATTTTAATTGTGGTAGAAAGTTTGGTTTTCAGTAGCTAAAAGGTCAAAATCTTATAGCCGTTAGCTACCAAAAGTTAAAACTTTCAGTAGATAATTGGCTTATTCACGCCTGTCATAAGCTTCTAAAAGAAATGAATGTCACCCGGGTTTGAAAAGATTCTTGTCACTCCCATATCAACGATTGTACACAAGTCATGATTCGTTAATATGCTATCAAAACCGTTTTCTATTATCATTCGTCTGATTTTCATAAGGGATCATGATTCATTTATCCCTTGTCCAAATAAAGAAAACATAACCCTATATCATTCCCACCCAATTCAATTGATCCTAAAAAAAAGATCATTAGCTTTCCCATACACTGAATCGGTTGATTGTCAGTTTGTGGTTGTCTTAAATCCGCCCATAGTTGCCCAAACATTTTCATCCTTTGAATCTATCCTGCATTTCACTGTTTTATCTCTCCTCCATTTGAATCCACCTTCTCACCTTACATACCATAGATACTATGTCATCAACCTAGTTTTAAAGAATTTCTAACAAGTTTTGGTGATGAAGAGCTCAACAAGAGGTGCCCTTCTGAGGAAGGAACTGCATGATACTTCATACCTTGAGGCACACCCTGAGGCCTTTGAACTATTCAAAGAGGTTGGATGCTATAGTTTCTATCAAAATCTCTAGGGGTACAATCATGGTATTACAGAAGCATTTTGCAAAACATTTGATGGCTTTAAGGTTCAACTTGGGCCTGTGGTGATGCAAATAGATGAAGCCAGTGTTGTAGCAGCCAAAGTGATGCCTGGTGAAGGAGAAAGGTGGTTTAAAACCACCTCAATCAAGGAAATCAATTTTAGATCATTCCTCAAAGAAGAACATCAAACTATGAAATGGCAGAAAGATATTCCCAGGAGCTACTTGGAGGAGAAATGGAAAACATTGCTAAAGATTATTTGGGTTTACATCACTTGTGAGGGGAGATATGGAAGGACCATGCTCTACCACTTCATAATTATCCTCCATTTCACGGGTAAGAAACCTCTGAATATGCCCTTTTACCTCCTTAAGAGTCTTACCAAGATGGCTCCGAAAGTTCAGGCCAAGCCTCAGAAAGCTAGCAACAGTCTATTTCATCACGGTCTGATCAAATTGATAGTCTTAGAGGAGCTTAGCAGAAGGAATAAGACTTGGGACTTCATTCTGTTTTGGGGAGAATTTGGGCAAGAATTTCAACCAAAGAAAGGAGGAACTCCCTCACAAGAATTAACCTCCACAAAAACCAGTAAAAGAAAGAGAAGAGCATTGTCACCTATAGAAACTGCCACAATGGTTTCTCCATCAAAATCACAGAAAACAAAAAAGAAGTTAGAGTTTGGAAAAAAAATCAAAGGATAAAGGGAAAACTATAGTGCCAAATGTCCTAAATCTTCCATATTCAGATTCTGATGCAGAGCCATTAGCTATAGAAATGGAAGTAGATCCATCAACTATATAAATGGAAACCCTTGAAAAAGTTGGAATGCCATCAAAGAAGAAGGTTAGCAAAAACCCTAAGGTCCATAAACTGAAAGAAGAAAATGATGAGTTAAAGGTGTTTGAGAGACATATGAAGAAGGAGAATGAGACTCTTAGACAGTGATCTATCAAAATTGGTTCTGCATTGGATCAGTTAACCATCAAGCATGAAACTATAAAGCACAAGAACAAGAATCTTTGCAAACATAATAGCAGATTGTAGAACATGAACAGGGTTTTCAGATTCAAGCTTGTCCACAAGAAGCTAAAACCCAAATCTCACCTTAGGCTTGATACTCTAGCTGAAGTTGCCCTTGATTTCAAATGAAGTGGTTATAATAGATGAAGCAAGGTCAAAGGGAAACTCAACCATTTTTTACTAAGTTCGGGAGAAGTTACAGGTTTCGCCAGCTAAGAACCGTTTCGAAATCCATAATTAGTTGTCGAAAATCATTCCCAGAAAATCGACAGCTAAATACACTTTGTTTTGGCCTCGTTAGCTGCCGAAAGTTTTGTTACCAGCAGAAAACACGGAGATCTCCACAAATAAAGGCAAATGGATTCTTCAATGATCTCGAAGGATTCCAGAATGATTTTCCAATTATGACTCATTCTCAATATGTTGTTTTCCAGTTTAGATCGAATTATATTTGGTTATTAAAGAAAATCAAAGCTAACCTATTCCTTGGGATTTTGTTGTATTTTCCCTATTTCTAGGATAGTAGTCAACACACTGTCTTTGTCATTTTTACCCTTTCAGTGGTAAAAATTGAATATATTGCAATAGTTTCAAGATATTTGGTCTGATTTTGAAAGAGATCAAATCTTTATTTTGAAAGAACTTTAATTAGGTATTTGCATAAATATCTAGAAACATTTAAAGCATGGTTTTGATCCCCTAGTCTGTAGGATATGAATGTAATGGGAAAATTATAAAAGATAGAATGCAATATGGCATAGGTGTTGGGACCTGAAGGGAAGAATGGTATTGAAAAATTACCATTCATTGTAAAGACTATCAGGATGTTTTCAAGTGACTCTCTTTTATGAATATAAAGGCATTATGTTTCAAGATTCTTGTGTCATGGTTATGTGGTGAAGTGATTCTTGATGTAACTTATTTTTTTTTCTCTATTTTCACATGTGGTTTACTTTCTTTATTGTTTATAATAATGTTATGTTCAGGATTTGTCTCAGACACCCTGTTCTGGATTAAAACAATATTTATGTTTTCTTCTTAAGTTTGAATGTAGAATTCATATAAGCATTGCTCTGCATTTGAAGTGACCCCTAATCTGATCCTCTTTTCCCATCTCACAAACTACAAGGATCCACTAACATGATTACCTTGCCTTGTTACATATGATCTCAATTATTCCTTCATTGGATCACCTTTGACCTTTTGACTCCATTTTGCCCAATGGCCCTTTTCTGTTGTCTCAACCAAAACTCAAAAACAAACCTTCTATCCTCATAACTAGACTAATATCCAATCCAAACAAAGTTAAATCATACAAAGAGATCCCTCTCTGAGTCATGGAGAGCTAGATCCTTGACTTCAAGTGGTTTTGTGGCTACCTCTGCCAATTTCTCCTTCATCCTGAGAAATTACAGAGTGCTAACAAAAAGAATAGTCATGGACATTGTAGTTTCATATGTTCCTCCCAAATTTGGGAGGTTGTTGTCTAGATCATGGATCAAGAGGTTATGAGGGAATTTACAAATGGATCTCTCTTATGATACCATACCAATATTTGGGGGTAAGCACAAGAGACTGTATTGAGAAGCTCAACTAGCATACATCATACGTGATGATAGCAACCCAACAAACCATCCCATATATTTTGTTGATATTGATTTAGGGTCTAGTATTCTTCATATTAATGACTTTCCTCAGTCACCATTAGATATAAAAAATCATTCATCGACAAAATGTGAATTAACTAGATAGGGTGTTCAAATGTGGAAGATGTATTTTGATGGTGCATCTTCCAAGGATAGTGTTGGTGTTGAGGTAATGTTAATTTATCCCTCTTAGGATGCCACAACCTTGTACTTCAAGGTTGAATTTGAAAAAAAAAAACAATATTGTAGAATATGAAGCCTTAGTTTTTGGGCTTAGAGTTGAAAAAGACATGAAAATTGAGGGATTATCAGTTTTTGGAAATGAAGATTTGATTGTGCATCAAGTCAGAAACATCTATCAAAAAACAAATCCTAGAATGAAAGCTTATATGAATGAGGTTTGGGACCTCATTAATAGCTTCTTCTCAACCTTCAAAATATATATTTTTTCCTAGAGAGGCTCATAAACTGGTTGATTCCTTAGTTGTTTCTACCAGCAATTTTAAAATCCCACTACCTCCAAAACATAGATATAATGTTGAGGTGAAATACAACTTGCTATACCTAATAATGTCAAACATTGGAAGGTTTTTGAAGATTATCAAGAACTAAATAGTTTTTTGGAAACAATGGATGAATTTCCTGCTCTTCATATTGACCAAGATTTGGATGATGATAAAAATCTGCATGCTGATAAATTTCTGAACAAAATTGCAGATCATAAATTGTTCAGTTGCCTAGCAATCACATTCCTAAAGTACTAGTTCCTTTGGAAAGATTGTTTGATAACAATGATGTTTTTGTGAAGGTCATTGGTTCTAAATAAAATGCAAATCTAATAGAATGTAATCTAGTCACTGAATAAGAACCTAAATATGTTAACTTACCCAATAGCTTATTAGAAAATCAAAGGGTTGAATATTTCAAACTGTTGAAAGAATTTTTTTATTCTTTTGCATGGAAGTATGAAGACCTAGAAACTTATGATACTAGCATCATTGAGCATAGTATTCCTTTGAAATATGACACCAAATATTTCATACAGAAACTTAGGTAGATTAATCTCATGTTATTTCGTATTATGGAAAAGGAGGTCAAGAAATTGTTGGATGCCCAAATCATTATACCTTTGAGGTATTATGATTGGGTAGCTAATTTGGTCCCTATCAGAAAGAAGGATGGCGAGATTAGGATTTTTGTTGACTTCAAAAATTTAAATAGGTGTTCCAGAAAAGACAACTACCCCTTACCAAAATGGAACATATCTTGCAAAGGGTGACAGACTCAGTAAGGATTTAAATGATTGATGGGTTTTTATGGCTACAATCAGATTTTTATGTTACTAGAGGATAGAGATAAGATAACATTTACTACTACTTGGGGTACATTCATGTATTCCAAGATGCCATTCGGTCTCATGAATGCAGGGGAAACTTTCCAATGTGTAATGGACATTGAATTTATTGTAGAGAAAGACAAGTTTGTGGTTATCTATTTGGAATATATTACAATGTTTTCCAAGTCTTATAAAGAACATTACCAACATTTAAAGTAGGTGTTTTTGAAGTGTAGAAAGTATGGGTTGTCCCTAAATCCCAAAAGTATATTTTTTTCCATGAAGGAAGGTAAGTTGCTAGGACACATTGTCTCAGTTGGAGTAAAAATTGGCCCAAATAGAGTATAGGCTATCAAAACCCTTTCTCTTCCAAGGTCTAAGAAAGAAATTCAGTCCTTCTTAGGTAAGATAAAAAATTTAAGGAGATTTATATCTAACTTTGTTGAGTTAGTGAAATTCATCACTTCCATGTTGAAAAAAGGAAACGAAGTAAAATGGACACCAGAAGCTAGGAGTTCTTTTGAGAAGATAAAACAACCACTGGTTGATGCTCTTGTTTTTATCAGACCTAACTACTCAAAGGAAATTTTGATCTTTTCTTTTGCCTCCAATGATACACTAGTTGTTTTCCTTCTTCAGAAGAATTCATATGGAAAGGAGAAGCCTATATTTTTCTTTCAGTAGGGCCTTGAGAGATGTTGAAGTTAGATATGACATTATGGAGAAACAAGCTTATGCTTTAGTCAAAGCTATTAAGGCTTTCAGGGTATATGTTCTTCATTCAAAAACCATTGCTTATGTTCCTTCAATTTCTATGAAATAAATTATGATTCAGCCTGATATAGATGGGAAAATAAGTAAGTGGATTGCTAAGATTTTAGAGATTGATCTTGAGGTGAAACCCACCAAGCTGGTAAAAGGTCAAGGTTTGGCTAGATTACTAGTTGAATCCAATTGTAAGGAATTGGGAGTAAATTTTATGAGTACTAACTCTATAAATCAGAAATCAGATATTCCTAACAACATCTTGCAAATAAACTCAAAATTGGAAGAATTCATCTGGTACAAGGACACCATTTATTTCCTAAAAAATTTGCAACCTCCCACTAGACTTAAGAAGACCAAGGTAAGAGATCTAAAACTTAAAGAAATCGGGTATTGTGTTCTTGATGAGATTTTGTATTGGAAAGATCCTTCAAGGCTTCTTTTAAGATGTTTAGATCCAGAAGAGGAAAAACAAATTATGATTGAATTTCATGGGATTTTATGTGGAGATCATCATTGTTATAGCAAGATTTTCCTCACCCTATGAAAAAATGCATAGAGGGCCTTTTTCCATTTCCCTATGTAGTCTTGAAGTCCCTTTTTGCAAATCCCAGAGCTAAAAACATTATTTTTCCACATATACATGCCCTACCTATTGTACAAGATGTGTATACATAGCTTGCACAACTACAGCCCGCATACACCGGGTTTTGTGCTCAAAATTAAACACTGGTGTTAGGTTTCCATGTCATGTCACAAGATCCATGATCCTTGACCTTCCATATACTGGAAACATTCCAAATCGACCCTTAAGTTCCACTTGAAGGCTACAAATGGTCCAAATCCAAGCTATGGAAAAGAGGAGAAGAATTCAACTTTGAGAGAAAAGTTACTCTGGAGAAATTATTCACTTCATATTGAGTTTTCATCCCTTTGTCCTTTTAAGTATGAACACAATGTTCAACCCCCAATATCTTCCCTACTTGAATGAGAACCTCATTGTATCTCTTATATGAGATTTCCTTTGGTGGAGGATTGAAGTGGTGGAGGCCCAACTGGAAGTAAATTAGTTTCTCGGTTGCGATCCATGCCGACACGAAAGTTTGTAATTCATTCACTTCTGCTGATTACATTTTAATAGATATACTCTTTTCTTGTCCAATTAATATCTTGAAAATATTTGAATTGTTATTCCATTGGTGTATTTGTTATGAATGTTGATGGATTATGCTATTGAATGTGCTAACATTATACATTATCACCATATGCTTGTGTTTCTTGGCTATTGAGGACAAGTTGCAAGTGTATTGCTTTGAGCTGAGTGCTCAATGGTGGACTTCATCAAACATTTGGATGAGGTAGGCCTTTTATATTGTATTTCTAGCATATTTGTTTATATGGCATACCTAAGATTAGAGTTGATTTCTGTAGTCATTTCCGTCTTTCGTGGTTTACCCCTAACCATAGAGACATTTTCCTCATAACAATAACTTCTAGAGAACCACAACATACAAGATACTTAGGGATGGGTATTTCTTGCCTAATTTATTCACTAATGTCTATGAAAGGATAAAGACATGTAACAAATGTCAGAAATTCTTAGGTAAACAACATCTCATGTCTTTGCCTCTAAATCCCATAGTGGTATCTAGCTCTTTCCAACAATGGGGATTAGACTTTATTGGAGAAATTCATCCATCCTCAAGTGGCCAACATCATTAGATTCTAACTGCTACTTATTACTTTACCAAATGGATAGAATCCATTCCCACCAGGAATGCAACACACAAAGTAACTATTGGTTTCTTGGAAGATATTGTTTCAAGGTTTGGTTGCCCAAATAAAATTGTCACTGATAATGCAACAACCTTTAAAGTTGAGCCCCTGGTGAAGTTTTGTGAAAAAATTGGTATTCAACTTATCCACTCCACTCTATATTACCCTCGGGGTAATGGCTTAGTAGAATCATCCAACAAAGGCTTAGTAAAAATTATCAAAATGTTGTTGGAAGATACTAAGAAGTCATGGGACTCTAAGTTGAAGTTTTCCCTTTGGGCAGGTAGAGTAACCACCAAAAGGTCAATTGGCACCACATCATTTCTGTTGGTTTATGGAACTGAAGTAGTTTTCCCTACTTAGTTAGCTTTACCTATGGAAAAATTTCTTTAAGATCAAGAAGGGGAACCACATGGCATGATCAGAAGGATGCATCAACTTGTAGAAGTGCATCAAACCAAAGAGAAGATTTTTGACAAAGCACAAAGTCATCAAAATCAAAGAATTTTTTGACAAGAAGGTGAAGAAGGAATATTTTCAACTTGGAGACCTCGTACTCAAGTGAGATGATCAGAGGCAGGATAAAGGAAAACATGGTAAATTTAAATCACTTTGGGTTGGTCCTTTTAAAATTTCTAAAGTTTTGCAAAATAATACTTTTAAGCTGCAGAATTTAGAAGATGCTAAAATTTCTGGTGGCCCGGTCAATGGGCATTTTATCAAAAAATACTTTTTCTAAAACACATGGGTGGCTTCATTTCACTATAAATACCATTCTATTAGTTAGTTATGTTTTCTTTTAATAATGACTCCTTTCCCAATGGATAGCACACTAGAACTGCAATTTTGTTGGAGCCTCACAGGGAGGTCTCCATCCCCTATGGAGCCAGATGTTAGCACATAGGATGTGTATGGGTCAAATGTTTTTAAGTTTCTAGGTTAGAGTCATAGGGTATTTTTATTTTTAGGTTTGGGTCATGTCTTATGTAAATAAACTATATTTGATTCTCTCATGAGAAAATAAATTTGACCTTAGTCCATGTAAGAGTCTTGGTGTCATGATAGTGTTCATCATCAGGAAAGAAATAGGGGTCAGCATTGGTCAAACCCTTAGTCTTAAAATTATCATTATCATGTGTCATGTATGAAAGGGGTGTACAAAGGTTCCTTATGTTGTTTTCAATCGTTTGGGGGTCAAATCAAGTGTCAAGTCTACTTGCTGCAAAATCACCTAAAAGCTCACAATGTATCAAGAAAGTACCTCATGCACTAATAACACATCATTATGCCTTATAAACGTGTCAAGGGATATATTAATGTTTTCAATGCCTTTAATTCATCATGTTATTTAGGTGAGTTTCTAGAAAAAGGTCTATCAATTTGAATGAAGCACGCTTCCAATTGGTTTGAATTATGGCATTGCAAACTGTCTATAGCAGATGAAAGTGGATTGAGTGCTTCCAAGAAAATTCCAGTGTAAATCATGAGCCAACAATTGAAGCTTCAGATATAACATGTACCCTTTTTAATGATTGTGCATTGTATGAAGGTTTATGGTACTGGATTCTAGTTGATGTGATTTTTTTGTGCTGCAAATTGTTGCCTAGTATCTGTGTTGTAAAATCCTTGCAATGATAAAAAAACCTACAATATCGGTATCCTAAACCTTGGAAATTTCAAGTTTCCTGCTTTATACCAATAAGATCAATTTGCATCTATTTATTGCAGCAATGACCTTATCCACTACATTTTTTATGGTGCTACAAATTGTATGAGTTTAAGGTGTTGTGAACCCTTTATTTTCTGACTAGAACAAATCCTCCTTGACTATGCTTCACTCAGGTATGAGGTTTTATCTTTTTCAAATTCATTTTCCTTTTCAAAATTACAAGTTTTGCAAACCTTTTCATTAAAACCTAGTCTAAAATTGTTCGTTCTGAACTCAACTGTGCATTGTGAATACTCGGTTTTATACAAAGTTGTTATGATTTTTGCCTGACTGCAGCCTCATCCAATTTGGGATTTTGTTCTTTTCCTCTCATATCCTAACTGCAACCTCTTCATCCTCACATTGTTCCTATGCATGAATATTTTATTCAATTAAACCCTAAATTATGCAATTTCTATCAAAAACCCTAATTTTCTTGTTTTTATCATACATCTGATAAAATGATATTATAAGAGGGTAAAGGGTTTTAAAAAACAACTATCATGGAAAGTCAACAAGGTAAGAAGGTTCACAAAGGGGGATAAATTTTCAGGGTTGAGCCACATGACATGCAACTTATAAATTCTGAAGCATTTTTCAAGGAAGCATTCTAGAGAGTGGGCTGCATGATTTTTTGTGAAGAGGACATCTTGAGGTAGCTAAACAGTTTGCACTCAATTTTAGTGGGTCAAAGACTAAGGTGGGGACACTAGATTTGAAGTCTCTGAGAAATATATTTTTATATCCATAGAGATACATGATTGTGGTGAAAAGTGGTTTAAAGCCATGTCTTTGAATTCTAATTTTTCCAAGGAAATCCTAGAAAATGAATATCAAGGAGACAATCTATCCAAAGGAGTTCCAAGAAGTCATATGCTAGATTATTTTGACAAAATGCTCAGAGTTATTCATAGGTACTTAACTTGCGAAGGAAGGTTCAATATGGTTTATCAATACCATATCAGATTGTTATTACACTTTATTGGGAAAGAGTCCATGAACCTCCCCTTTTATATATTCAGGAGTATTGATAAGATGTCAGATAGGGTCCAAGATAAATCTAAGAAAGTGGATAACAGTGTTTTGAACTCAGGTTTAATCAAGATGTTAGTATTGGAAGAGTTGAAAAAGAACAATACTGACTGGGAGGTTTTCCTAGCTTGCATCAGGTTTTTAGCCAGATGTTTCTCACATGCCATAGTAAAAAAGACAAACACCTACTCCTACTGAGAAGATTGTGCACTCGGAGTCAAGAAAAAAGAGAAAGATGACCATAAGTGATAAATCCATTATATTTACTGATAAAACAGTTGAAGGTGTTCCCTCACAACCTTTTGATAGAGAAGTTTCTACTGTGGAAGAACCTACACCTATGGCGATATCATCAAGTAAAATAAGGATTTTGTAGGGTAAAAAACTTGTCTTTTCCCCACATGTTTTTGCAGAAACATACAAGCCTAGAAGACCTTTCACCAGATCAACAACTAAGCAACATATTCTTGTGGAAGAGGGTACAACAAAAGCCTCAGCTCAACAAAAGGATAAAACTCATCCTTCCAAGTAGCCAATAGATATTAATTATATCATCTCTCCTTCTCATGAAAGTAATCCTACTTTCAAAAGACTTAGGAGGAAACGTAAAGATACAAGAGCTGAAAATTAAAAATTGAAGGAGGAAAACCTAGAGGTTCAAATCAAGTTGAAGAGCATGCTATATTTATATGAAAAGACTATTGAGAAAGCAAGATGTCTGGCAAAGAGATTTCTACCTCTGAATAGGTAGTTGAAGAATGTGTATAGACAGAAGAGAGCATGTCAAGATAAAATTAGGAGGTTGAAAGAAAAATTGCAACCCTTCAAGGAGCAAGTAGCAAAAGGGAATTTGGATATATTAGCTCATGTGGCTACTAGAATAAGCACCAGGAAAAGATGAAGACATGATATTATTTCTACATCAACATTTCCATGGTTTACTTTTATACACATAATTATAACCTGAGTAATGATTTTTGTATTATGCTAAGGTTACCATATTCATAGGACTTCTGCAAAGGTTACTTCATGCTTCAGAAGATTGTAGTAGGTTCTAGAAGGTTTTCCAAAATTTTGTGCCAACTTTAAACAATTTAAATCACTTTGGAGGTACAAAAGAACCTACGGGAAAGTTCACAACATGCGTTGTCAAAGGCGTTGCAAACTGGTTGTTTTAGGAAAGTTTGTAGCACAGGTGCTGCAAGTTGGGTGTCACGAGGATTTTGAGTAAACTAAAGATTTCCAGGTGTCATATTGAGTTCCGATAAGCTCTTCAAAGATCAATTTCACATAAAGTGCAACATGCCTAAAGGATATACCTGCAGTTAAGCCACATGCATCAAGTTGTCAACAGTTACCTTTAATGATGCCAACATTTTCCTAGAATATAGAATTATTGTTACATTTTTGTTGTGCACCTAGTGCCACGCATCTCTTATGCATAGAATCCTATGTAGAATCTAGGTGGAGAATTATAGAGAGATTTTTGGATGTTTTTTATTTAAGATGCATTGTAACTCTATGAGATGGCCTGAATGGTTAGATAGTGAGGCTCTTATCTTTTAGTTTTCAACTGTAACAGAGTTTCTAGATGTATGTATCAGATTCAAGAATATTTAATAGTGAATGATAACTTTCCTTTCCTACTATCACATTTGTTTTCTATGTCACTTTGATGTTAGTTGTTGATGAAAGATTCACCATTATGCTTGTTCCTTACTACAGTAAATGGTTTATTGTTTGTAACTGACGCAAGTGTGATCAAAGTGCTTTCTCTTGTTGATTATGAGGTTCTTATTCAATGATATTTTTGTTATATGTGTTTCAGAACTACTTGAAGTAACCTGATGCATGTATTTCAAATTCCTTTCTAAGTCGTCCATTTTCCTATTGATATCTCTAAACACATTTGAAGCTATTCAAAGCCTTGTTTTGTTGGTGTGTATTTCATGGAGGTTTTTGGTTGATGTTATAAAATGAGTATCACACCCATTTGATACACTTTGAAAACATTTTTATCTTTTCTGATTGGTATTAGGCTCATACCTAAAGCAGTCTAGGTGAGAATTCTAGTGCTAACACCCCCTTGATGACAACTTCCTAATCTCTTAACATATATCAAAGTTTGGAAAACTTTGTTGCTGTAAGAGACTTTGTGAAAATGTCTGCAACTTGATCTTATGTAGGGAAAAAGAGCACTTCAATAACTTGGTTATGAATGAGCTTTCTGATGAAGTGAATTTGTAGCTCAATGTGTTTGTTGCGCTTATGTTGAACTGGGTCTTTGGCGAGCTTGATGGAACTCTGATTGTCGCACCAAAGGTTAATTGGATGTTGTTGTTGGAATCCAAACTCTGAAAGGATATTTCGAATCCATGAGGATTATTGACTTGCATTTATCATTTCTCGGTACTCTGCTTCTACTGAAGAAAGTGCAACACATTTTTTTTTCTTACAGGCCCAAGTAACATATCCTAAACCAAGGTTGAAAACATAAATTGTAGTATATCAGATAGTTGGTTTAGGTTGATGGGAAATTGTTTTGGACTGTTGGTTGTCATTGATGTGGACCCTTGGAGAGTGATATTGTATATTGATGTCAACCCTTAGTGATTGATTTCAACCCTTGGAGAAGTCTGATAGTGAATTCGGGTAACACAAAGGTATGGGTAAGGGACCTGAGTATGTTTTAGGTATAAAGGCATGAAGATCAGTGAATTTATAGGTAAGACTATTCTCGATGGATAGTATATGTCATTCCATTTCCGGTGATATTTGTAATGTCACATAACTCCTCATAGTTAGAGAGTTATGACCATATGAAGTTGGAGAACCCTCATGAGTTATTTAGAAGCCTCTAGAAGGTCAAAGAAGTTAGTTATTCTAGAAGCTCCTAGAAGAAGTGTACTAGTCAAATTGATGGTAACTAGGATTTAATCATGGGTATAGTTGTTGCATTAAGAAAATAATTAAAAATAAATTAGTTGCAACAAGAAGTTGTGAGTTTGGTAATTATGGTAAAGTAGTTGTGGTGAGAAGATTGAATAGTCAAAGTGATTGACCAAGAAATAAATTAAATAATAAATTGGTTGCAACAAGAAGTAAGTTAAGGGAAAAGAAGTTATGAGGGTACATCAAAATCCTCAACTCAGGAAAAGGATAAAACTTAGCCTTCCAAAAAACCAATAGATATTATTGATATCATCTCCCCTTCTCTTGAAAGAAATCCTACTTTGAAAAGACTTAGGAGGCAACTTAAGGATACAAGAGTTGAAAATGAAAAATTAGAGGAAAACGTGGAGGCTTGAATCAAGTTGAAGAACATGTTAGATATATCTGAAAATACTATTGATAAATAAATATATATGGCCAAGAGATCTCTACCTCTGCATAGGCAGTTGAAGACCGTGTATAGACAGAAGAGAGCCTATCAAGCTGAAATCATGAGGTTGAAAGTAGAATTGAAACCCTTCAAGGTGTAGGTAGCAAAATGGAATTTGGATATATTAGCTCGTGTGTATACTAGAAGAAGCACCAGGAAAATATGAAGACAGGATATTATTTCTACATTAGCATCAATGTTTTCTATGGTTTACTTTTATACACATACTTATAACTTGAGTAATGATTTTTTTCTTAAGTTGAGGTTACCATATTCATAGTAATTTTGCAAAGGTTACTTCATGCTTCAGAATATTGTAGTAGGTTCTGTAAGGTTTTCCCAACTTTTTGTGCAAACTTTAAACAATTGAAATCATTTTGGAGGTAAAAAAGCACCTACAGGAAAGTTCACAGTGTGTGTTGTCAAAGGCGTTGTGAACTGGTTCTTTTAGGACATGGTTGATAGAGGTTGTATAATAGTAAGGTTGTGGCACATGGTTGATGTGAGAATTTATGGTATTTGATTTATGGAGAGTGTGGTGCATTTCTAGAGGTATCTTGTTGGTTATCTTGGTGTATATTATTGGTATATGGTAGAGGTATATGATTGGGTACATGGATGAGAAACATAATTGAATTACATGGTGATATTGATACATCTTGTTGAGGCATAGTTTGGTTTGTTGTTGATACATGATTGGTACTTGTTGTTGGTTATCTTCGTATAGTGTTGAGGTACATGGTTGATGTACATGATTGATGTGCATTGTTGGCACATGGTTTGAGTCATATTCTTGTGATTTTGGGTATGAGATCTATGTTATCATATATGATATATTGAGGAGAGTATTGGTACATGTTGTTGGTGTATTTAGTTTTGTTGGTACAGGAAAGGAACATGTATAGGTTGGTTACAGGACATGGGAACATGTTGATTATAGGTCAGTGGCACAAGTTGGTACAGATTTATAACTGTATATCTCGCAGTGACAGTGTGACAGTGGTTCCATTATTCTACTTATATTTCAGGGTAGTGGGATGGGGAAAGGATAGGTGGTTGTAGCCACCTTCCGATTGTAGCCGGAGAACATAGGGGGTGTTGGATCCACCCTTGCTTTTCACCTCACGCAATTTTCAATTTTTAATACTTGAGATCTAAAGTCGCTTTTCTTTTCCTTCCAGAATCTTAAAACTCTGAAAATCTTATCGCCTGAACAGAAATGCTTTTCCCGCTTTCAAAACAGAACCATTCTCGCAAATATGTTCGCTCTTTTGTTTTATTTCGGGGTCTCGCAAGTCGGACACTTTAATTTTTGAATTCACAAGTCCCGAGTCACGAAACTGCGAACTCGATTTTAATTTTCACCCAAGGCATTAACTAGGGTGAAACCTTTAACCCATGTTTAGACGTCGTCGGGGTTTCGCGCCTCGGCATCCATCAAACCTGATTTTTTGTTCTTGCAGCCCCGATACCCGAGAACACGATGACTTTGTGATAACCGTGATTAGAGACTAAGGGTAACAAACTAACCATGGTTAAATTTGGTTCTCGGCACTTCGTCACTCGGCACTTTCTTTCATCGGGTTAAGGTGTCCAAAAATCCAATTCAAAAAGTTGCGGCATAATTATAGCGAGATTAATTAGTCGCCTAATCTAAGATTTCCTTCTTTTTATCTGAGTCTTAATTATCGACACATCGCAATATCGCAACTCGGCATATCATGCTTCCAAAAGTTTGTCTTCGAATTTCCGAGTCGCGATATGACGATTAGGTTAGTTATATAATTAAGAATGCGCCAAATCACGGTTATTATTAATTAAGGAAAATCGACACTCGCAACCTCGTGAGTTGAAGAGTCAAAATCTGAAAAGAAAATTCATGATACAGCGAAAGGCGAGAAAATGGTTAAACGTTGTGAAATTTGAATTTTTAAAAATTAAGTGAGATACGTCCCGTGTATCGAGGTTGGCACACTTCGCGAGGAATTTACTTTCTCTCCATAACCCGGTCGCATGTCAAGCCACCGAACATTGATGACATTAATGAATAATTAGGGTAAATCTACGAATGAATAAGATCGGATTTTTACAATGAATTTGGTTTTATTTTGCGATTTGACAGACTTATTTCAAAGGTACAGGATTTTCAAATATATACGAAAGTTCATTCTTTGTTAAAAAACGTTTCTCATAAGTGCGCAGAGCTCACCTTTCTCTGAGAGAAATCATTTCCGCATGTATACACAGGTCTATTGCAGAAGAACAAAAAATCAAGCATCAACCATGGCTCCGAGGAGAGCAGCGAAAGCGAGTGTCGAATTTGCAGCGCAGGCTCCGGAGAACATCTCAGATACTTCATCTCGGACTGGCGGCTCAGTACCTACCTGGTCGTTTATTTCAGACATTCTACAATCCGAGTTGGTAAACTATTCATAGTTGGATGACGATGACAATGATATTGTAAAGGATGACCTGAACATTAAGTATAAGACAATTGTTTAGTCGGGAATGCACTTGGTTGCAACCAGACCTCGGTTGCTCCCATACTACGACATGATCCGATGGGCATTGGATCACATCGACCTGCCCGCCAGAACTATCGTAAATGACCAACAGGTCATGGTCGGAACTTTCAGACCAGAGCATATCCAATCTATGTATAAGCTCCCAGCAACTTCTGAATATACATATGGACAATATTTCCTGGAGGAATTCAAAAAGAAGGAATGCAAGGAATTTGACAAAACCATGCCTAGTTTGATAAAAGATTGGGTCTTGCGTTCCGCGACATTCATAGTGAACGACAAGGGTGTGTATTCGATTTCTTCGTTGGATCCACAGTTTATGTATGTGGCGATGATGACTTGTCGGCTTTTCGGATGGGAAGATACTGCACATTTTTACATCTAGTGGGTACCTCTCATCTTTCGGGTAGCAGAAGGTTCCTCATTCAATTGGGCGAAAATGCTCTCCGACAGTCTTTTCAACAGGGTCACAGAGTACCGGGAGAAAAAAGCAGGCGGGAGACCATCCGGATTCTTCATGTCCACGTATATCATGGACGCAATATGCTCCATGACACCTTTTCCTTTGATGAATTGGGCTTGGAGTCCAACCCAAGAAAAAACTATGCATGAGTACCACAACAAGCTGTGGGAAGTTAATGCAAATAAGTTTATTTATGAGATTTTCAACTGGGTGGTAGTGCCCCTACACGTCGCCATTTTTGGTCTTTCGCCACCCCGTATCTCCGATAGCATTGATGTGAATCTAAGAAGTATCGCGGAATGGTATATAGAAGAAGAATTCTCCTATTTTAGAGTTTTCGGAGCAGCTGTCCCTCCTCTGGCGCTACTGCTTTTCATCCCCGACAGGCTGGCCTGTCGTGAGATTGCGCGACAAACAGTAATCGGTGGAGTAAGTAAAGAGCTCAAAGCGTCATCTAAGAAGGTATGGTCATTTTTCTCTGTTCAGCTTAATTCCTCTTCCTTATTAGATTTCGGACATGCTAAGGCTGAAGCGGCAACCTTAGAAGATTTGAGCCTAGTCTCTATTGAGTACAAAAAGCATGATCTGCAAAGAATTGTAAGCACCCATTTGGGGAATTGTGGATTAAAGAGGTTTGAACACGAGTGTTCGCCCTCGGATGATGTTTTCCGAGGGGCGAGGTCCTATTCGGAAGTGTAATTTCGAATCAGATCCCTAGCACCCGAAGATAGGGCCTCTGTTTTAAAATTTCAGGAACATAGGAGAAGATGTCTCCCCATGGTGTTGGGAGGTTTGGGACTTTCCAAGGACAAAGAAAAAGAGGCCGAAATTTCTGCGAGGAAAACTTATAATCCCGAAAAACGTCAGGAAGGAGAGCAGGAGAAGAATCCCGAACAGGAAAAGAGTCCCGAGCAGGAGAAGAATCCTGAATAGGACAAGAGTCCCGAACGGGGGAAGAGTCCCGAGCAGGAGAAGAATCCTGAACAGGACAAGAGTCCCGAACGGGGGAAAAGTCCCGAGCAGGAGAAGAATCCCGAGCAAGAGAAGAATCCAGAGACAGGGACAGAGACGAAGACCTCCGATCCTCCGAAAGAACAGGACCCACTCGTCACACCAGGGAAGGGG